>JAAGAY010134583.1:0-13858 GCA_011801015.1 Ardeotis arabs | reverse complement strand
TATTTTAGGAGCTATCTCGGAAGCAGCCTCACCAGCATACATTTAGTATGACTTCAGCACGACACCACTGAGGTTTCACAGCCTTGCTACAGAAGTCATGATTTGCTACTTGTTTTTCTTTAGCTGGAAGTGAGATTTAGAAAGCAGATACATTTATCCTCCTCAGCATATATTAAAGTGTACAGGTAAGCAGCTGAAAATTCATCAGTGAGAGATTCTCCCCACGTAATGGGCATCATTTGAAGCCCTATAGGCTCTCTCCTTCTTCCCTTAAAAGCACAGAAGGGCTGAGTCTGTATTCATACAAACACATAAAACCTGAGTTTTTTTTTGTAACTGGCCAGTGTTTGTAGTGACCTAGTGGAGAAGAGGCTGCAAACTCACACCTCTTACAGAAGTATGACCAGAACTATGTAACTTTTGGTTATGTTACGCTCTCCCTGGCACAGCTGATGCTTCATTCGTTACTTGTGCTTTTGAGCTGGTCATTGAACTTGGTATGACCATATGGAAGTGTTCATCACCTCCAGCAAGCACAAGTGAAGCCCAGCTGTCACTGCAACACAAGCAGTGAAGCAGATGTTGTGCTTCAGTTAATTCTTACATAAATCTAGATTTCATGTCACTGAAACAACTTAAAAGTTAAATAATAATAATTAATAATAAATAATTATAAATAATAATTATTAATAAATAATAATAATTTAACTTAAAAGTTAAATTATTAACTCAATACAGCTAAGAGCAGAATCCACCTCATTGCCTATTTTAACAAGCATTTTCTATTCCCCCTGCCCCCCCAAGGATTCTCTCTCTTTTTTTCCTCCCTTCTTTTCTATTTCAGTAATTGGAAAGCTCAGTTTTCCAAAAGGCCTTCTCACTTTCTTGTGAATATAACTGAACCAGAGCCGATTCTTGCTCTGCAGGCATATAGGAAGAGGGAAAAGCAAATTACAGATTTAAATTACCTGGGAAAACCAGCCTCACTTTGCCAGTTTAACCAGTTATCCCATAAGCTAGAGCAATTTGGGTAACACAGTATCTGGGATGGTCAGAAGTCTCTATTCAAAGCAGCTCTAATGTATGTACATAGTAATTTTTTTCAAAATAATTCTACTTAAATAAACAGCTCTGTTAATGATTTCCCAATACAGTCCTTGGTAGGAGCTGCTAGAAAGTGATCTTGTATCCCCACAGCAAACAAAGATAATCTTGATGGACTGTTGCCTGTAAGTTTTGCTTAAACATATAGTTAGAGCCAAATTGAGAAACCAGAGGATGCTTTATAACATGAACAACTACCTTTAGATGACAGAAAGATTGATCTAAAATCAACAGTAGAGTCCACATCCTGCAGGTGGATATGTTCTTGTAACTCCTTTGATGTTACAGCATCATGAACATATGGAACAAACATGACAATTACCCCAGTGCTACCATGCCACTGCTGCTGACAAGCGATCATGAACAGTGATTTACAATAGTGAACAACAGGGAAACAATGACTGAGAAATTTGAGAGCAGACTCTGAAAGGTTGATACTTCAAGTCAAAAGGACCACTTCATTGGAAAGAAGGATCCTGTAACATTTCCAGGAGAGACAAATAGCAAGGTACACTAACAGTAGTTATTACATGCCCTTCATCTCTTAAAGGAAGCAGAGGTGGCCTTTGCGGAAGTCATATCAAGGACTAAAGAAGTATTTTCAGAAATACGAGAACTCATAAGACTTCACCTTTTCCAGATGGAGCTTCTTTGCTTTTACTCTTTCCAGCATTTCCAGTTTTCTACTCTAACCTGAGGCTGTTCATCCAAAAGGGATTAATCCACCGCTGTGGCTGCTGGTGAAGAGACACAGTGTATCAGCATATGTGGCAGCTAACACAGCCTGCTTTCTGAACAGGTTGCCTGCAAAGTGGGTAATTACTAAAACCTTTCTATCAATGTAACTATCACTTATCATTAAAGCTTACCTCATATATTTAGAGTGCTCTCAAAAATGATCAAAGTGTCTTTCAGTGTTAAGAGGCTTCCACAAAATAAACACAACTGAATGCTGTGATGTGCCGCTCTCTGAAAGCAAAAAGTTTCTGCTTTCAAAGAACAAAAAAGGTGATTTGATTCCCCTCTTCCAAACATATGCCCAGTTGTGTCTTGAACCAACACACCAAACTGCTGCCACATAAACAACGGCATGTATCTTGATTTTTCAGGTCTTTCAGACCAGTAGGCAAACATACAGGAAGAAGATTAGGCTACATGAAGGGGAAGAAAAAGGGGGCCTTAAAAATAAACAAACAAAATGGTTGAAAAGGTTTTTTGATATTGCACAGATTTGTTTAAAAAATTAACTAAACATTACCTGTTCTGTGACAATAACTTCTACCTATCTCCAAAGTATCGGGGCGGGGGGGGGGGGGGGGAAAGAAAAAAAGAGTTTGAGTCAACATCAGAGCAGTCTTCAATTGCTGGGATGGACAGGCCATGTTAACAACTGTCAGATGACTCTGAAAGCATTTCTGAGCTTAGGAATAAGAAGATCAGGGCAAGCTGTAGCTATAAAACTGAGGAAGGGGATCAGTTTTGTTTTAAGCCACTGCAGATCTGATGGCACCATGAGACACCAAGAGGCAGAAATTTTGTGAGAAGATTTGTATTAACTGCATCTGACTCTGCATCCAGTCACTGCTGGCCACATTCATTGGGATGCTGAGCCATCGTTAGGCAGGTTGCTTACTTTTCCTCATCTACAATTACAGTTGTTAATGAACTTTTAAAGAATACATTTTTAATTAAAGACTAGAGGCATTTTTCCCTTGGGATCCTGCTTGCACTCTTGCTGGTTTACTCATTGAGCTCCTCAGAAGTTCAGACGGACTTTGGGGAGTGCTCTGGTGTCCCAGCCTACAGACAGCCTAACTAGATTCCCCCCCTCCCCGCCCCAAAATCAGGAATATCAGGAGCCTTACATATCCTGACAGCTCCCTCAGGATGGAGTGTCCAGGATTTTCAGATTTCTTGCTCCAATAGTCTAGAAATCAGAGAATCACAGATGCTCCCTCCCTCTCCTGCCATTGCACTACGTGGGCTGAAAGGGAACAGACAAGCCCTAGCTTCTACAGCAAACTCAGGGGCTTTTGAAATTGGAAGCCTGCACTTTCTTAAGCTTCCTCAGTTCTAATTCATTAAAACTAACAAACCAACATTTTTCAAATTGCTGTTCTGTGGAGAGCTTAGCAATTATCTTTCATTGCAGTTTGGAATGAAAACAGAATTGCTGATTTTTAGTCACCTGCGATGTGAATTTACCATTTTCTCTTCCTGTCTCTGGTTTGGGAAGTGTCAGAATCACGTCTTTGGAAAGCCAGATGGGCAAATACAAGTCTGAACAAGAGGTAATTAATAATTGTCTGCAGATATTACAATGGCTAGTTTGAGGAGGAAAAGCCTTTGACAGATTTAAAACACGCATTTCCAATAATGACCCTAACCTTTGCCACGAGAATAGAAGATATTTAAAGGAAAAAACAATATTGAAACTACAGTTAAAAAAAAATACATGTGGAGATTTGCAGAAGTATATCTGGTGTAACCACTGTTACAGCTGGTTTCACCTTACTACTTTAGCACTTTTTTAGGGATCAGTTTTACTGAAAATGTTGAAGACGCAATGTTTGGCTGTTGAGCTGATTAAAATGAGCAAAACCAACTTTCCCTAAACAATAGGAGAAAAAAAGCCTCTATACCTTTGACTAGGAAATAATTTCTTAAACTTAAATACCATAAACCAGAATTTAACACAGAGCCTGAATCAGATTATTTTATCTACCACCATCTTTAAGATGAAGTGTATCCACAGCCTCTAGAGGCAATAAAGAGACAACCAAGCTGATTTAAATACTGGACAAACAAACAGAATGCAGATCTGACCATCCTGATATTTGTCTGTAGTCTAAAACAATTCTACTCCCATGCACGTGTTTAAATTCTATACAATGAACTTTAAAAAACCTTTTTTTTTTCATCAAAGCAAAAAAATTAAGGATGAAAGATGCTCCACTTTGGAATAAGTAAGTACTCATTTGGTTAGTATATGTAAAAAAGAGAAATAAACAATGATTGGTATCCAGTCCACGGACCTTTCTTCCCCCTGTGGCCGACAAAGCAATTCTGACTGTTTTTAGTTCTTACTTTCAGCTAAACAAGCTACTTTTTTTTTTTTTTTTCCTAAAATTGGTACAGGTTTCTTTGCAGGTTTCACCTATGCAGGACAGTCAGACACACATTTATTAATGCTTGAGCTGATAGATGTGCTTTACCAAGTACGGGGAAAAAAATGTCTATTATATACCAGTGTTAAAAAAACCAAACAAATCAACCTCAACCCCCTGCCCCCCTCAACTTATTCATACTTACAAGACAAATTTTCTGCTCTTTGTTTATATGCCTGGAGGCTCAGCTGCATCTAATGGCTTATCTTGCTACATGTTTTATCCCTGAACACAACATATTGTCAATATCAAATCTGCCAATAATTTATTTGATAAAAAGCAAAAGACTCAAACCTAATTATTACAAATAATAGCACATTTGCAGACTAATTAAATGTTTGATAAGCTTATCTATTTGTCCTGTTCTTCAGCTGCCTACAAACAAACCTTGATACTGTAAATTTCCTCATTTGAAATTAATGCTGCTCTAATTATGTAGGAAAAATTACAGGTGGGTTTGCAGCATCTTGGTTCAAAACTAGTTTTAGTTGGCTCATATGAATGTAATCACTGAAAAACAAAAAAGCAACAACAAAAACCCCAAAAACCAAGGGATGAAAG
The DNA here is from genome assembly GCA_011801015.1 of Ardeotis arabs. Taxonomy (NCBI): domain Eukaryota; kingdom Metazoa; phylum Chordata; class Aves; order Otidiformes; family Otididae; genus Ardeotis; species Ardeotis arabs. Next base: position 9,026 of record JAAGAY010134583.1, on the reverse strand, counting down.
CTCAGTAGTCAAGTGAGACTTTTGCTCAAAAATGGACCTTGACTGTTTATAATACTGTAACAGTTGCAGAGACAGGCCACTTGGGATAACATGAGAAACATTTTGTGGTGTGCAAGCTGGCATGGCTATGTGTTATGGTGCAGAGGTGACAAGTAGCAAGAGGGGGCTCACCAGTGAAAGGACATGACTCCTATTTTAAAGAACTGCCGAACAATTGTAGAAATCCTGGGGTGACCTAACAAGCATTTGTTATGCTCAAAGTCCTGTTCGCTCCCTGAGAAGGAAATAACTGGAATACATGTTAATGTAAGTAGCTACAAAACCAGTCAAGTTTTCATGGCTTGAATTACTCAAGGAGTGTAAAGTTGCACTATTGATTCCTACAAATGAAAACGCCTTCGGGAAACAAGAGTGGTCTGCTCTGTGTCACTTGACCCAGCTGGCCTCTAATACTAAGGGTGAGAGTCTAAAGTTTTGAACACAATCTCTTTGAACACAATAGTGTTCAAATATGCAATTTCAGTGTGCTTCTTATCAGGTGCTCCCACACACCCCTCCTCAGGAAAAGAGGAACTGCAATGAACTGAAAAAAATTAGTTTGTTTCTCTGCCACAGCCCTGGCGCGCTGGCTAGCCAACAGAGCTCCATAACCCAGATATTTCTGTTCGAGCTTGGATCTCGCAGTAACATCCACAACGGAGGGCCGATCAACACTACTGAGTGGCCAAAGTTTAAAGGAACTAACTGAGGCAAAACTGATGTTAAATCTGAAACTCAAGTTAATAGTCCTGAGTACTTACTTACATTCTTGCTCCACCTATGGAGCAGAAGCTCTGAAGGCTTCTACACAGTAAGTGGCCACCTTTAGAAAACCATTATAGCTACCTGGAAAAGCCTTAAGCTCTTCTTGATCTGTCTTAACTATTTGATAATGCTTTACCTTTTTGTAATAAAACCACAAGGCACAACCATGGGACATAGTCAACTATAGACACTTAAGGAACCACACACATACACCCACTATTCCCTTTCCTCCCTTGATTACAGCCATTTTGGGTTTTAAATCTGACCTCTTGATTATGGTATAGCTAATATGCCGCAAATTTCTTAGCGGTTGAAGATAAAACTAACAGAGAAGTCCAGCAGAGTTATTCTAGGCCAGCATTTCCACAAATGAAGACCTATACTCCCTAAGGCATCAATTTGTTCCAATTTGTGATATCTATATTTACTCATACATGAGCTGCAACCTACTTCTTATCTTGGGTGACTATTTTCCACATGGATGCCTTTTCAGTAGTCCTGTTCTCTTTCACATTCTCTCACCAAGTGTTGTGGTTGTGTGGCTCCCCCCTTTCTGTCTGTTCTAAAGCATGACCATTCCCATACTCCCAACTCCCTGTTCCTGCAACAATTGTCAGCATTTTATGCACTACAGCTGTGCTATATATAACTAAATACTGCCCTGGAAAATTGTATTTATGCCTTCATCAAGAGGTACCACTGCTGTAGCACCAGGGCAGCCAAAACAGTTTTCATACTAATGATTAGTGTTGCATAGAATCTGTTAAAGGACAAGTTTTCCACTTGTTTTACAGACATGCATGAAACTGAAAATACTACCACAGCTAAAAGCTGCTCCTTCAGTTTCAATCAACAAATTGTGGAACTTAACCATTTTCTTCTGGTACTCTCAAAGTAGTTGGAAATGAGTATGCAGTTTTTCACAAATAGCTCAAACATCTTCCTTGACTTCCAAGAACCCTTGATAGTGATCTGCATCATAGTCAGGAACAATGCCAGCAGACACTTTTATGCAAGTAACAATCTCTTAAAGTCAAACAAGAAATATAAAACAGGATACAAACCAGAAAAATAACCTAAGGAATTCTGAAAATGCTTTTGTTGTATGGTGTAGAACCTATGAGCCTGATCTAAACCACTGAAAGCCTCTTGAAATTACAAGTGGACCAAGGCTTTACAAAGCAGAACAAAATAAGAAGATACAAAGATACAAAGTATAGAGCCTTTAATACATCTTTAAATAATACTTAATCTGAGCTGAAAGATAGGAAAATAGATGACAATGAAGCCATTAATTAAAACATTAATCACAAGCAGTTATTCCACCCAATGCTCCTGTGATGACCTTGATAAATGTGCCTTATAAGAAAATGAAAACATCAATATTGCCTTATGATTTTATCTCAGTGTAGCTGGCAGTTGATGTTAAAATCAGGAAGGTGCTCTTCAGTCTCCCCATAGCTCCTACATTCAGCATTCGCGTTCATGTTGCAAATCAGCCTCAGAGCACATGGATTTCTTTAAGACAAAACAAAATTGGAAGATGTGCTTGATAAGCTCATCTTGGGTGCTTCAGCTGCTGAAGGGCAGTCAGTCGATGGGACCTGACTAGAGCCAGTCCAAATTAACCACCTTAAAAAAAGCACTGGGTCTTCAGCACGGTTTGGCTCCACAAATCAATTTCTATCGCACTATGCTACTTGTTAACATAGACATTGCCATAGTCACCCTGAGGTAAGACAGATCCACATATGCACAAGTATGCAAATACTGCCTCCACAACTTCCTCTTAGTGAGCAAGACAAGGCCTCATCACCAAAAAGCATTGGGAGTTCTTCCCGTCTTTTATTAATTAATGCTTCAAGAACTGGCAATTCATTTAATTCACTTTTACCTGGAAGGTGATTTTCACTGAAGCAGTATTTGAAAATTTCTAACCAGCGAGACTTGTATTGACTAGCACTTCTGTGAGTCAGTGAATAGAAAACTTGAGTTGCTGCACTCCTCAGTAAATGCTTTTTGCTGGAAGAAAAAGAGAAGCATATTACTGTACCATGCTCTTGTTTTTCTTACTAGCTAGAATTCCCTACTGATTTCATAAGCATCTCTTTCCTCTGCTTTGCAAGCTTTGTGTTAAAACTGTGGGGGCACACGCCCTTTTCCGAGTTAGTGTGCAAATAGACAGCAACATGAAAATAAGGCTTTTAGTGTTCAAATATGCAAATTATTGCACTACATGCAAATTTGAGAAACATGGTTAAGTATTACATAAGAAAATACTCTAGAACTATATCTTTCTTAGTTTTGGGGTTTTTTTAAATTATTATTATTCTGCTGTTATATTTCTCATTGCTGCTTACAAAGCTTCATCAAGTTTGGGAGTCATGGGGATTTTCCACAAGGTCCCTTCCAGCTACAGGTATTATTCCTGCAGTGTCCTGTAATACCATTCAGAACACTCATAGCAAATGAAACGTAAGTATCCGTAAATAATTTTATCCACACCATATTCCCAAGATACTTAGCCATTATGAAATATTTCATAGCATTAGATGTTCTACAGCAGATATCGAGTAAGTCAAGAAGATTCCCAGCTTCTGAATCAGTGGCCCAAACGCATCTCCTCTAACTGTAACATTTGAAGTCTTATAAAAAATAGCAAACACAGCTTTGCTCCTGCAAAAATGGAAAACTTACCTTTAGACAGCAAGCTGTTCCCAAAGCCAATGACTGAGAAAGAGATCTGTCTTTGCACAACTGTTCCAATCCATTATTGTTTCTTCTGGCATTTTTTTTTTTTCATTTTAGTCAATGTAACTTTCTTCATAGCAGGAACAGGAAACAATGAATTCTTTATGACAGATGCTAATTTCTTCACCTTCAGAATCTCAATAATAATCCTCATGCTTCATGGACAAGGACAGCTGGCCAAGATTTGAGTCTACCCACTCACTTCACTCTGACTTGGTTGTAGTGGTTTAGCTAAAGTAGCTACCTATGTAGACTGACAATCTGAAATTGAATTAACAACAGGTAAGAGACTGACTCAACCTCAGCTGTTTATGACTTAGGAAAGAGACCACACAAGGTACCTGCACTGGTTAAAGTAAATCAGTTGAGTTAAACTGATGCAGCTGTCTTGATCATCTTCCTCTTGGTTTTTCAATCCTACATTATTTAAGAGGGAAATTCAGATAAACAATTCTCTTCATCTACTCAGAAGACTTTTCTAATTAGAGTGCACATGGTGATCATCCAGCAAAGATCATGACAAGGTGGAATGAACAGAGATAGAAGGCATAAAAAACTGGAAAGCCTGCTTTTGTGTTATCTTATTAATTTGGGTTATGCACTTGCTGCACTATGTCAGCCAGACCACTGGTGAAAATATTTAATGATGTTTCCTTCAAATCTAAGCACTCCCCAGTCTGTCTGGGTCAATAAAAACTGAATAATGGCAGAGCTAGAACAAGGACAAATAAATGAGTTCAACAAGTCTGGGTTAAAGTAGTTTTCTACTTGAGACCTCACAGTATTACAATAAACACACGTACAACAAAAAAATGTATATGTTTCTATACAGTTTCTCTATCATACCATTTTGTTTCACCCATGGCCATATATTATGCTATGATCATATAGATGCAGTACATACCAACATACTAGGGTTAGTGTATGCTAGTGAGAAAACTGATCTGGTAGGAGAGTAGAAAGAACAGAGTGAAATGAGGAACACAGTGAGCTGGAGGAAAAAGACAGTGATAGGAAGAGATATAGGAAAGGACAAAAATATTATAAAGAGGAGGAAAATGTGCATGAACTGAAGATGTATTAGAACAACAAGACTGAATTAAGAGAAGAAAACAGCAAGATACTCCAGAATTTCTCTGATAACAATGCTTTCTCCCTGAACAGCTAGAAAAATAATAAACACATTACCCAGATGATTACTAGGGCCAGAACTGTCACTCCAATTTGCACTCCTAAGCAACTCACTTGTCACTTGTGAAAAATTTACCTGGGATACAGGCTGTTTTCTGCTGGCATTAGAAATAATATGGCTATCTGTTGCTTACTCTTCCCATTGCAGGGGACAGATGATGCCACGCGGGCTCAGCAGTCAGTAAAGTCCTTATATCACTTCAGATTGCTTATGTGATCTAGCATTATGTACCAACGAATGGTCCAAGCTGAGGATATGCCTAGGAGTGTAGAAGTCCTCAGGTTTGGACTTGAATTCTGCGTACCAAAAGTGAGAACTGAGCTCTACGTATCTGAAAATTTGCAGACACAACCACAGACTGGTTGTGAAATAGTCACACAGGCTCAATAATAGAACAGCCTCCTCTCTCTCCCCCTCACACGCGGTTTTTCCTGACTTATGCAAACACATAGACACAAATAAACTGTGAAAAGTGGCCAGGATATCTTGCATTCTAATCTCTGCTTTGCCAGGGGCTGTGATGTGACTTCAAGAAAGTTATGTCATCCTGATTTCAAGTCTCCCCATCCATAAAACCGTAGCTTTCTCTATCTTGTTAGCTGCTTTTATAATAACTATTTCTTTCCTTTTGACCAGAAGGAATTAAAGCAATTTAGACTCTTTAACATACCCTTAAAAAAAACCCCCACACTCAAACCCCAAAACCAAGGGGGATCTTAACTCATGTTAAGACAGCCATCAGGCCAGTCTAACTTGGGCTGGCTGCAGTAGTTAAAGTTTATAGACAAGACCATAGTTGAATAAAAGAGGTTTACCCCAAGTGCTTCCCAGAATTGCTCTGTCTTCACTGTTATTTTTAGCTGAGTGCCAACATAAGTTCATCACATGCCACCTTCTGGTGTATAAAGGTACCTTATACCTTTGGGCAATGTTAAGAAGCGATAGGTGATGTAGGCACACAAATTTCACTTCAGTAAGAAGAAATAAGTTAAGGTATATTAGTGTAATTAATCTAATATAATCTGATTAGGTTTAGCCTGCACACTGGGGAATGGAAATAAAGTGTAGATACAGTTAGGATACTCCTTACCTATATAAGAAAGGCTCATATGCCTCCAAGTCCCAACCTTAAACTCAGAACTCCAGCACTTTTGAGTATGTGGCCACTGGCATGACATGTTGTAGACCTCCTGTGAGGTCCACATGTGCTAACTGCCAGTTCCCTCTGCAAGTCCAGTGGAGAGGAGAGACTGACAGAGGTTTTCACCATTTTGGAATGTGCGGCTTCTGAGGCCACCAAAGAGATTCTGGAATCAATTTACTCAGACCTCATTTTTAATGTCATGAATGTTGCTGCTCTCAGAGGATAAGCCATCAAAATTAGATTAAAAAGAGGAAGGTTACATACTGTAGTTCTTGTGATTCACAGCAACATTCACTTTTATCCTTCCAGTGTCGTAAGAGTGCCTGTCGGCTGGTATTTCTGCAAGCCCTGCTTTGACACCCATGTAGCCCCCAAAGAAACGTGGACATTCCATTAAGGAAGCATTCATTCACACACAAACATGCTGCTCTAAGAAGTGTTTTACCCCCATGTGCTGCAAAATGTGATCTCCCTATGGCTATAAAGAAGATTCACTACATTCCCTGAGAATACAGCAACAAGAGCGTCTATTCATATTCTTAGGAAGAATTACTAGCAATACCATCTTTCCCTGGTGCTGAAAAGCAATTTAAGAGGACAATAATGCTACTCCATGCTGCTAAATAATGTAGTATCTGGCGTTTCTCTCTGAAGGCTAACTCATGCAATCACATGACTACACATGACCTTCAACTCCCTTGATAAAAGTAGTCTTTCATCAGTCTGGTTAAAGATCTAAAGCTGAAAAATCTCAACCCCTGGGCAAGACAGCGAATAGAGAAGAACTCCAAGTTACCATATATTTTAAACAAATCTTGTGACTTTGAGTTATCTTTGAACAGATGGCTTGGGTAACATTGCATCTCCTAATCTTTCCTCATGCTTTGCTGATAATCTCAGGGCCCAAGTAAAATTTTTACTTAACAGGTAATACCATTTAAAGAAAATTGTGTGGGAAAAATTGTACATCCCAGCATGTTTGCATAAGACATGGCAGTAGGAGGCCTCATTTCCAACTGCACCATGCAGAGTTGTAAATGCCATTTGAGCAAACAAAACTTGATGCAGTCACTGCATCAAGTATCTTTTTTCCCATCTCACTGTTTTTATTTTACTTTGCAGGGAACTGCTGTATATAGACCAGAATAACTACTGCAATGGATGGCATGCTGCTCAAATAATGAAGGGTGAGATCTAGAGATGCTGGATGTCTACATTCAGCTCTCCAAGATTTGAAACATGGCTCTGATGAGATCAGAAACAGCCAAACTATATACCTTAGTTATGACTACTATTAATATCTAGCGTATTGCATAGCTCGTAAGACACTCAGATCCAGACCCCTATAATATTACACACTGCATAAATGCAGAACAGGAAGACTGGCTGAGCCCCCAGACTGCTTACTACCTCATGACTCATACAGTCATTTTTGGATACTTGGCTTGAAACACATTATGCTAGTTTTCAAAAGCCCCAAGGGGAAGTAGCTTTCAGCAGTAAGAACCAGGGCTGGGGATCCTCAGCATCCTTCAAGACAAGGCTCAAGTAATTAACAAATTCTGTCTAAGACCCTGTGGCCAGCATTTCTGGTTGGCAATGTTTGGTTTTTTTTTAAGGCATTCGGTCTGCCAACAGGAAACTAAGCTGTTTTAATAGGGCCCCACATATAGCAAGTCTCCCAGATGCTGAAGCCCACAGCATTAGCAAACGTTCTGAAACTGTTGGTAGTTGTCCTTCTGCTCATCAGAATGTAATATGAAGCAGAACTCACCTATGTTCTCCAAAGGGTTCATCAATTATTGCTCAATGTTTTAGTTAGTATGTTTGACCAGCGCGCCTCAAGAACACTAATAAAAAATATTAATGACCAATTTCTTCTCAACTAAAGCACCCCAGATACTATGCAGGCTGTTATAATAAAACAACAGTAAACACAAACAACACAAAAAATACTAAATAAAATAAATAATAATAAAAAAGCAGTGTGAGTCGCAAACTGCAGCTATTTAATTTCATGCCAGCACTAAGCAATGCAACAATATGGTAAAAGTTAGGGGGGAAGGCTTTTTACAAAATCTGCACAACATAATGTAAGAAGCAGAGAGTACCATTACAGTCACCTCCTAAGGGAAGACAGGTAATGATCACAATTTCCCAAGGAGCTATAAAGTACACCAATGAATCTGAAGTCCGGAAATCCTTTTCAGTGCCTAATACAGTTCTATTTTGGCAAAACGCCACTGAAGTCAACTAGAAGTTCTGTTCAGCTGAAATACAAGTTAAATACAAGCAAACCAGCTATCTTATCCCTCTCTTCCTTCAGTAAGGCTTGCCCCTCATTTGCAAAAAGAGGTTTGGGCTCCACTCTCCCGGGGTCCTGAGTCTGGAACCTACTGGAGGCTTTCAATTCAGTTATTGATTTTATGTCTTTTTCATTTTTCTTTCTTTCATTTAGGACTCCAAGCCTATCTGAGATTGTGTTCCAAGGCTTAATTTTGTTTCATTTTTCTTTTATACAATACACAGAAAAGAGGCCAGCATTTCTTCTTTAAACGCTGGGTGTTTTGCTTCTGATTTCAGTGAAGTTAATTCTTCAGTATTTTTAGTGGGTCTGCTTTAGTCTCAGATATCGCATGTACTCAACTATTTATGCATTTTAATTGCTCACATGACAGTGCCAACATAACACTGTTTGCAGTACAGGCATATGAAATGGCTATCCTCTGCAGTCGATACTCCTTCACAGGTGCTCAGCAAACATGGCAATTGAAGACTTGGAGTTTACTTGAGGGTCTACATGCCTTGCCAGAGAGTCTTAGAAAGGTATACTTTTTCAGCAAATGTACATAACTTGCATTCATATAATTTAAGTTAAGCATTAAGTTAAGGTTTTGAAAACAGAGGTCAGAAAGCAAAATAACTACTGTATGACATTAGCTGACTAGGCTGTCACTCAGTCACATACATTTTTGACACTAACAAGTGGGAAGCCTCGATTTACTTCTCTCTGCCAGTGCTACTGCTTTGCCACTTCTCCTTAACACTCTAACTAGTTACCCTGTGGTATCGTTTTACAAAAGGTCAAGTTGACCTTCAATAGAAAAAAAAAAAAAAAAGAAAGATGTCATTAAG
>JAAGAY010134582.1:46914-57997 GCA_011801015.1 Ardeotis arabs | reverse complement strand
TCCTTTTGGCAAAACCTGCAGTCTTGATTTACAGATGGGGAGTATCTGTCATGGTTTTGCCAGACTCTTCCAATGGTTACTCTTGCTAATTTGAGCTTTGACTGAATTTGAAGCCTACCTATTTCATATTGTTATGCCTAGTGAATAGCTGACTGTTGTACTTTTTTTCCTAAAATATTGGAATAAACTACATGTGTCTCCTTCTCTTTAAACATGTTTTGTTGGCTTATCAGCCCAAGTCTGAACAGCAGTGACTTAGTACCCTGGTATGTTAGCCTTTTGCCCTTTAAAAATAAGAGTAGCATTAATGGATGGGGTTTGTTTGGGTTTTTTTTATCAGAGAGAACAAAATTTTTAAAGGCTTCTCTTATCCAAGTGGACTGCTGCTCAGCTCCTTATCTCTGTTTGCTTTCTCTACTGGAATGGGAAATGAGCTGAATTTATTGTATGGAAAAATGGTTCATACTGTCAGTAAAAGAAGCTAACCGTTCAGCTCTTTTCTCTCATATGCTTCTAAAATTTCTGTTATATGTGATAATCTCACTTAGAATCCAACTTTTCATTGTTACATAATGGTTAGAATAGCATAAAAATGAGTAGAAATGGAAGACTGATTTGAAAATGAAGATAGTGAAGTCAAACTAAACTAAAAAACGAGTTCCTCTTCTGAATTAACGTGGAAACAAATTTAGTGTTTGCAGTGCAGGGAAAGTTTAGCAAATACCAGGCAGAATTCTAAATACCCTTCCATTTTCAACTATTGTTCTCTAATCTCCTGTCCTCAATCAGAGAACAATGTGAGCAAAAATATGCATGTGAGAAAATGTTTTTGGTGCACCATAAAAGACAAGGAAAATGATCAAGTTCAGGCCTCACAAATATGATCATTCTGGAAAAGATCAGATGGATTGGTGGGGTTTGTTTGTTTCTTTCAGAGGCTGAGATTGTATGGGCCTTCTGCTGTTTTCTCATAGCACAACCGTGCCACCTAGAAATTGAGAAACAGAATGCAAAATGTTTAATAATAAATACTAGAGCAGTTCTTACTCTTCCAGGTAATTGATTCTGTAGTGGTGACCCCTGAATACAAGACTGGCTTAGTCAACAGTAGGTAGCTGAACAGTTAGTCCTAAATGATCCTGGAACCCAGAAATATTCCCCTGATGGCTGCAAAATGTTCAATGGTCATACATCTGTGGCCCAGATAAATAAAAATTCTTACTGCCACTGTAAAGCAGTGGTACTTATACCTATTGAAGAGGCTGACTGTGGTTAACTGAAGAGAAGTCTGTATCCTGGAGCTATCAACAGGATGGGATTCAGGTTGCCTGCCTTAGTGGAGGCATTTGGCCTCCAGCTGTTTCATCAGGTGAGCGTGAGTTCATCATGCAACTCGTGTCCTATCTGCCAGCTCTATGCTGTTGCCATGATGTCTAACATGGCACTGGATGCCTGCGTTTAGGCAGCTGCATCCCTGCCGTGGTTCCTTAGGAGCTCTTAGATTGTTATAGCCTCACGAAAATATAATACTTATGTTTAAATATTACATCCTTAGAGACATAACAGTATGAAGTATGTGTTTCCTTGGTCACATTTCTCACTTCAGGAAAATACCACCTTTCTCTATTTCATTCTGCCTTTAAGTACGTGAACCTAAGGAGCGTCTATGATGTGTCCCAAGCAGTTGCATCTTAAAATAAAGTTCTGTGAGAAGTTTTGTGAAAACATCAGCTCAGCAATTGGATCCCATAAAATATCAGTTATTATTAAGAACAAAACAGACCCCCTCCACCCCATGGTCTTCTGCAATTCAAAGCAATGTAGTAGAATTTGGAAAGATCAGAGAAGGGTAACAAGGGAGATCAAAGCTCTGAAATGACTTCCATCTGAGGAACAGCTGAATAGCTTGGGGCACTTCATATTGGAGAAGAGATAAATGGTGGGAGGAGAATACCACAGAGACCTTTAAAATCAGGAGTAGCAAAGGGAGAATAAAGAGGAACAGTGTTTCTTTGTGTAAGAAATTCTTGAGCATAACATTTAAGCAGTGTAAACTTTCAGTTTGGAAATAGTTTGAGGCATTCCTTCATTAATTTGTCCAGTGAGGGCTATGTAATACTCCTTTTGGTAGTCTTTCTGAACCACAAATAGTTAGAAGCTGAGGGAGCACTCTGGAGAAGTATCACTGCATGCTTCCCTCTTGTGCACTTTTCTAGGTGTATACCAGGGACGGGGTGCTCAGCTAGGTGCGTCTTTGCTCTGACCTCATGGTCATTCTTGTATGTCTTTGAAGCACAGTTAACCACACATGAAAGAACTCTTGAAGGAAATAGAATTCTTTCAGGTGCTTTCTACAGTGACCTCATGGGCAGAAGACAATGATGGCCACACCAAAAAGACACTGTAAAATTCTGTTTCTTACATGTTGAGATACTTTCATAAAGCACAACATTCATTTATATTTTTCCCCACTCAAGCAGAGTTGTTTCTAACAGTTTTTACAAGATAATAATGCTCAGGCAATTAATCTTACAACTTGAAAGAATAGGGTTTGCTTTAATTTTTTTTTCCTTAAGCTTTTCCATCCCCACATTATTCCAGTGGTTAGTTTAAGTTCTTAGGTGGAAAATTTTCTTTATTTCTAGCCACTTGTATTTTCAGGGGATCATCTTTTCTCATTTCTTACTAATGATAAATTTTGATCACTTCATGGATGCTCAGCAAACTGCTGTAGGGATACATAAGAGCAGTTTTACTAGACTAGTTCTGTTACGTCTTTCAGGCACATCTGGTGCTTAATTAGAAAAAAACAGAAAAATTAATTTAAAGATTGCAAATTGCTTGTGTTATTCGGTATTTTCTGGTAGTTGCAAAGGCTTAGTGGTTAGGTGCTGATAAGTTTCCTTTTCTTTTACCTTTACATATTTGATTTGTGGAACCAGTTTTGTAATAGTAATTCATTTCACTACAAGGAGAAACAGTATCATGGGTAGTGAATAATTAAAGTATTCCCATTTATTACATTATGTGCAGTTTTAGAAAATGGTATTAAGCAGATAAGCACAAATTTTAATTTTTTTTTAATGTCCTGTTTGGATAGAGAGATTGTATTTAATGTTTCTGTTAAATGATTTCCAGAACTGTTCGTCAGATGGCACAGGAGCAATTCTTTTTAATGGCTACCAGGTGTTGCATGGGACAGAGACCTCTCCTTTTCTTCATTACCCTGCTGTTTACTGTTCTAGGGGTAAGTTTTTAGAGGTAAAGGCTTAAGTACAATGTGAGTTTCTCTAAAAAGTTATAAAACAAAATACCTACAAGAAAAGGCAAATTGCTATTAACAGCAGTTGCTAAATATAGATTCCTTTTGACCTACAGGCGAGCAGCGCAGTCAATTTCAATTTGAGTTAGATGAGAGGGAGAGTGACTTTTTTGCGTTTTCTGATAACATGAACAACAAGCTTTAATAGAAGCGTTTGATCTTCAGTGAATGCTAATCTTCAAGTAAAAAATCATTACCAGATTAGATACATACCTGCAGTTATTGGCTTCTTTTACTGGGCCTGGCAGGGCTTTTCAATTCTGTGTACTCATGGCTATCTTGAACATTTAATCACTTCACTTTGTTTCCCATTCAGGTACAGAAATTCCTACTAAAATAGTCCAGAAGTCATTCATTAACAGCTAAATGCAATTGTAAACTTTGAAAAGATTACAAATGATCTTACATCTCTCTTCTTTCCTATTGACTGCCAGTTTTAGGGAAAATCTGTTAGTGTTGCACTGTAAGTAGAAGTGTGTGTGAATTATGTACCATTTGCTTTTGGTTTCCATAGAGTACCGCAAGAGAGCGAGCTAAGCATTCTGGAGACTACTTCACTCTCTTAAGACATCTTCTTAACTATGCTTACAACAGTAATATTAATGTACCCAATGCTGAAGTTCTTCTCAATAATGAAATTGACTGGCTGAAGCGGATTAGGGTAAGTTTTAGGATCAATTTATTGCTGATGATCAGCTTTTTGCTGCTTTGTTTTAACGTGCAGTTTTAAGCTTGGAAATGTATATTGTTTAGAGTATCCAAACTTTCTCTTAAATGGCAGGATGAAGTAAAAAGAACAGGGGAAACAGGTGTTGAAGAGACTATCTTAGAGGGTCACCTTGGTGTAACAAAAGAGTTGTTAGCATTCCAGACACCTGAGAAGAAATACCATATTGGTTGTGAAAAAGGAGGTGCTAATCTCATTAAAGTAAGTTCAAGCTTTTTGACCTATGGAGTTGTTCAGTTTTGGGTTTTTTTAACTATAAATAGGTAAATGTGTGTAACCATGCAAGGTCTCAATTTAACTGTTTGACAAGGGCTTCTGATTGGAGTTTAATGTTTTCTTTTAATTTTTTTTTTTTTTTAATTACACATTTTGTTCATAAGAGTACTTAATATTCTCATTCTTCAGAACCACTGCGTGTGAAGTTGCTGTGACCTAACGAGCTGTTATTTGAAGGCTCGGCGGACATCACACAGCAGTAGTGAGCTAGATACAGGATAGTCCTGTACAAGACTGTTTTCTTTCATTACCTCTGTATTGTCTTTTCTCCACATGTTCTTAATTAGTACTATTAATGTTTATGGCAGATTTAAACAACTGCATGAAGCTTGAGTATCTCTTTAATCAGATGTGTTTTCTTTGTACCTCTGATATTGTATAGCAGCAATGTTGGTTTTTTTCAGCACTAATTGATTAAAGCTTTGTAGGCAATACTGGTTTGGCAGAAGAAAATTTTTACCAGTCAGTAATAATACAGATTTATTTTTAACTTGCGGGGAGAGGGTGTGTTGCAGGCAACCACTTTAGGATGGAATTATTGTTTAAAACTTTAAAGCTCATTATGTTGTTGGTCTCAATTTTAATTCTTGATTTTTTTTTAAGTACTCCACTAGTTCTCAGACATTCACTTACATAGTGATGCTTATTCTCTTATAAAATAGTGTGTGTTTCTGTGGTAACAGGTGATCTATTTTGTTTTGTTTTTTTTCAGGAGCTGATAGATGATTTCATCTTTCCAGCATCCAATGTTTATCTACAATATATGAGAAATGGAGAATTGCCTGCTGAGCAGGCCATACCAGTCTGTAGTTCACCAGCTACTATTAATGCTGGCTTTGAGCTACTAGTTGCACTAGCAGTTGGATGTGTCCGAAATCTCAAGCAGATAGTAGACACCTTGACTGAAATGTATTACATAGGTACAGCAATCACTAGTATGTATTTTTAATTATCTATTTTCTACTTTTTAATATATATATTATGTATAAGTTTTGATTATATTCTTAACTGAACTAGATGCTGGGGTTTTTAGTTTGTGGTTTGTTTGTGGCTGCTTTTAATGTGGAAAAATCAGGCTGTCAGAATTTGGAAAAGTTTGTTAGTGTAGCCTTTGTTCTTCTTTATGCAGTAAATGTAGTGACTTGCATTACGTGGTTGTGTCCAAGTTCCAGTGCCACTTTTACACAGTGTGACCCTTCCTACCCCAATCTCTGGCTACTCCCCTTTGTCCATACCAGCTCCCAGGAACCTCATTCGATCTGTATCTTCTACTTTTGTCTCATTGTTTCAGACTCTGCCTAACCAATCCCAGAACCTCATCAGGTATCTTCAGCTTAGTTTTAGTGCCAGTCTCTTGGTTGCTCACCTAATTTGTCATCATTGTCTGCACACAGACACAGGTCCACTGTCCTGCTTCCCTTTTTAGCTCTGTACTCATTCTCTGCTTGTCATAGTCCTTTTTCAAGTGTTTGTTCTCTCAGTTTTGGCCTGTCTCAGCACAGCTCTGCACTTAAAGAACTTTCTCCTTTTCACTGGAGAAAGATAATAGCAATTGCTGTATGTACAAAAGCTTACAAATCTTAGTGTTTCAAAAGCTGATCGTCAAATGAAACTTGGGCTGACTTTCACAAAGATGGCAAAAGGCCCATACTACACTGATTTTGTTATCAATAAAAAGCACGTAAGACTTTCTTGAAAATGAACAAACAGGAGCATATTTTCTGCAGCCCTAAATGGGATAGCTAAACCATTTTGGTTGTAATACCAACAGGAAAAGGAAGGGGGCAGTACGGCATGCACCAAATTCTACCTGATTCTGTGGAGAAAGGCTGAGAGGGTTGGAGTTGTTCAGCCTGGAGAAGAGGCCTGGGGAGATCTTACTGCACCCTTTCAATATATAAAGGGGACTTACAAGAGAGATGAAGAGGGGCTTTTTACCAAGACCTGTAGTGACAGGACAAGGGGCAAAAATTTTAAACTGAAAGAGGGTAGATTTAAATTGAATGTAAAGAATAAATTCTTTACAATAAGGCTGGTGAGATACTGGAACAAGTTGCACAGATAAATGGTAGATGCCCCATTCCTGGAAGTGGTCAAGGCAGGTAGGCTGGGGCTTTGGGTAACCTGGTAGTGGAAGGTGTCCCTGCCCATGGCAGAGGGGTCTGGCTTAGGTATCTTTAAAGGTCCCTTCCAAACAAAACCATTCTGTGATTTAACACAATGTTTAAACTTGTATAGTTAGCAAAACTAGAAATAGTATCCCATAGTGGGAATTGGCCACTGTCTCTCAAAATGACAACGCTACTTGCCCATTTGGTGGTACCAGTGAGTCATTTGAGTTAGTTTTTCAGTCTCTTCCTGTTTGATTCCATCTCAAATGAACAAATTAAAAGGGCAGCTTTATGCTTTTCCCCCTGCCTCATACTTTTTTCTTCACTCTTTTCTATTGGAAAGTGGTATATTTCTGACTGCCTCACAATTAGAAGGATTTTATGGCATTTCCTTCTACTCAAATATTTGATAAGCACAATAGAACGCTGGATCTCCATAGTACCCCAGAAGAGAGAACACATGTATGAACTGTGCATGCTGTGTGTTTCATATACCAAGTAAAGCTTGCTTGTGAACATGCATGCTCTCTTACTTTGTTTTACATCAGAATTTTTGTGTTTAAAAACTGCAGAACAACAGGGTAGTGTAGGAAACCTTTGATGTAAATGTACTCTGAAGAGATGTGAGAGATCTGAGGGAGAAGACTCAGGAGAAAAAAAATCTATCACAAGTCATATAGATAGCATTATCTAAAACTGTTACCCATCCTGGCAATGAAAAACAAAGCATAACTGAAATATTGTAATTTTAAAAGGATTATGAATTTGTGAAATGCTTATAAATTGGTCATATATTCTAGATTCATTCAGCTGAATTCTTCAGCTAAGAATCTTGCTGGTATTGAGGGAAAACTTCTGTTCATACATAAATAGACTGAAATTTTGTCTGACCACCTTTTTAGTTACGCAATAAAAGAAAATAGTTATATAAATAAAAGTTATATAGTTATATAAATAAAAGAAAATGTTAAGGTTACAGATAGAACTATCATTCATAGAAGTTGTGTTAATTTTAGCAATTAAGTTTTCTGGTGGAACATTTGTTTTATTAAACTACAGTGTGATACAGACTAATACTAATTTTGAGCAACTGTTTTTTGTACTGATGGTCTAATTCTTTTAAAACAAAATAGTTTCCTAATCGCATTCTGCTATTTTCTTTCAGCTTGTGAAGCGCTTACAGAATGGGAATATTTGCCACCTGTTGGGCCTCGACCACCAAAGGGATTTGTAGGACTAAAAAATGCTGGTGCCACTTGTTACATGAATTCTGTCATTCAGCAACTGTACATGATTCCAGCCATCAGGAATGGGATTCTTGCAATTGAAGGCACAGGCAGTGATGTAGATGATGACATGTCTGGGGATGAAAAGCAGGACAATGAGGTAAATTTAATTACGTAGAACTTGCTTATCTTTAAAATAGAATTATTTTTTATGCAAAGATCATAAGTTACTAATCGCTTTGCTTTCCACTGCTAGCAGTGGGGACAATAGCATAATAAGTCTTACTTGAATAGGCTTTCTGCCAGAGAGGCAGTTCAAAAGCGTCAAGTAGCAAGGTTTGCAGACTTCTTGATGGATTTGAACTTGAAGGCATCGTACACCACTTCTGCCACTAGAACTCCGTTAAGACATACAAAGTCTTTGTTTGTTTCTTCAGATGAGAATATAAAACACCTTAGAACATTAAATCAAGCACGGGATACAACTAGCTATAAGACAACTACATATCAAAATTAATTGCACAAATTTTCTTCTTTTCAGAGCAATGTTGACCCACGAGATGATGTGTTTGGTTATCCACATCAGTATGAAGACAAACCAGCACTGAGTAAAACAGAAGATAGAAAAGAGTACAATATTGGAGTTCTGAGGCATCTCCAAGTAATTTTTGGTCATTTAGCAGCTTCTAGGCTACAGTACTATGTACCAAGAGGGTTTTGGAAACAATTTAGGTAAATAGAAAATTTAGTATTTATTTCTGTTCACTGGGCCACTGAAATGCAACAAAACTGATTTTGGTAGAAGAAATGATAGTGGTGTTAAGTGTAAACTAGCAGAAATTGTACAGCATTTTACCTGTTATGCTACCTCTTCAACATCCTGTAAATTTTGGTTTATTAACAGACTTCTACAGAAAGGTGGTTATTTTGAATTCTAGCGGTACTTGACCTTGAGACTTCGAACTAAGTATGAAGTTATACACAAAAGCTTGTTTTTATGTACCAGTAAGTAAGTGTCAGGGACAGAGTAACAGCTGATATACTGCATCACAAATCAATAAATAATTTTACCCGCTAAGAAGGAAGGGTTAGTAGCTTGAATAATATTTTTTTAGAAAATAAATTGTTGGAGAACAAAACAAAAAATATTTGACAAGAATGTGCTTTTGTTTTCAGACTTTGGGGTGAACCTGTAAATCTTCGTGAACAACATGATGCTTTAGAATTTTTTAATTCCTTGGTGGACAGTTTAGATGAAGCTTTAAAAGCTTTGGGCCATCCAGCAATGTTAAGTAAAGTTTTAGGAGGGTCCTTTGCTGATCAGAAGATTTGTCAAGGATGCCCACATCGGTAAGTGTTTAAGATTCTCCTTTTTTACAGAAAAACAACCTGTGTTTGAATCCTTGTAAGTGACTAAAGAGTCAGTAGTGGGATTTTTGTGGTGATGTGGTTTTGGTGTTTTTTGAAACTAATAGAATTTGCTACCTTGTTTTTTCTACAGCCTGAACATTAGTTTGTCTTCATGGACCTTGAAATACTTGATTGTTATTTTTCCTACTTAGCAGACTGTATGTGAAGTATTGTGTTTTAATCAAGGGAGGAAAAGATACAGCTTTTTATGTTAAAAGTGAAACAACTTAGGGACCAAATGCAATGTATAAAATTTGAAGACATGACCAACAGCTGTTACTGTCTTCCCTCTTCCATAGTGTGTGGTATGGCTTTTTAATTCCAATGAGTAAAACTCCTTTCAGACTCACTGTCTAAGCTGTAGTTCGGGAGTATGATATAGAAGGTTTGTATTTTTCTCCAAGATTTCTGCTGCGTTTTCAATTAACTTTGAATGTGAATACTGAAATTCAGCTTTATATACAGTATGGAAAAAAACACCCATACCAAATCAGGCTGTAAGTCTGTAGCCGACTATCTTGATGACAGTGATCAATGACAAACGCCTAGTGAAAGAATAGAACTAGGCATTGTACAGTTGTACTTCTTCAGACTTTTTCTTCTATATGCCTTTTGAGGTGAAAGATGAGAATTGTGTGCAGGATTCAAGATGGCCTAATGATGGACTTGGTTTTTTTTCAGTAGTTGACTCTTTTTATTATAGTGTTAAATTTTGTATCACTAACTTCTTAGTGTTCACTACATCTTTCAGATTGTGTAATTCTTAAACAATATAGATCTCTCCTCACATTACCATCGCAAGTTATTTTTATTGTGAAAGTCTATCATCTAGTGTTATCCTTCAATTAGCTATTGAAATACAGGAAAAAACACTGATACAAACTGATTTTATTGTGGTAATCTTTCAACTTCAGTTGAGCTCATGTGTGAATTAGAAGAACTTATAAGTGGAACATCTTAAGTTTCATGGGTTAAAATGTGTGACCAGAAGTAAGTTGAAATATTACAAGACAAAATGAAAGCACTGATTTTATTTTACATGCAATGGGTAATTAAATGGAAGATACAGATATGAAGCAACGTGAGTTACCATTCATTCCTGATATTATGTGCTGTCCTGAAGTATTACCTGTCTTTTTGGAACTCTACTGGATTTGCATAATTGTACTTCTTAATAAAAATGTTACCTTGATTGTAGTTTAGGGAGGAGAAAACTGATGATAAACCAAACTATTGGATTGGGGTATGACAGATTAACAGCCTTTCTAAATTTGTAAGTTATTTAAGAGGTGAATGAGTATTACTGTTTTGGTTGGAGTGTTTCTTAATATTAATTTATGTACTGTTATAAAATCCTTTGTATGCTTGATTGCATATCAGAGAACAAGCCCTGCAGGGTTATGTTGGAATAGATGCAGCTTTTTAAATTTATTCATTGCTTCTTTATCTTTTAAAAAAAAAAATTGTTTCAAAGATGTCTTAACTGGTTGTGTCTCAAGCATTGCTGGTTTATTGCTAGGAATTTGTTTGAAGGTTATCTTGGAACACGGTAAACCAAAGCTAGTCAGAAATATGCAAAGAGGTTTTATGAAGACAGCTCTTCACATGTTTCAGATAGAAAAATTTAAAAGCTTTTTAAAAAAAAAAGTCTGTTTTGACCTGTTGTCTTTAGATACGATACATATTTGTGTTTATCAGCCTAATTCCTGACAGTAAAGTTCAGCAATGGTAAAAGTACTCTACTTTGCTATCTGTGCTTCTCTACTAGCTTAATTTAGCCGAGAGTCAGTCGTGCTACTTTAGGTGCTTTAAAAACAGTATGTGCTAAAAGATTCAACTTCCACGATCTTTTCAGTGAACTTGAGGCATACAAGTCATTTCTATGATCTTGATAAAATAACTGTAGTTAGTGCAGATCAAAAAATACAGTGTGTAGATACTGTAATATAATCATAGGAAGACTGCAATAAAAAAGACTTCAGTTCTTTTTTTTTTTTTTTTTTTTTTTTTT
>JAAGAY010134582.1:0-46894 GCA_011801015.1 Ardeotis arabs | reverse complement strand
AAAAATGCAACAAAAAGGTAATGATTCCTTATGTATTAAATCTGTGTAAAACTGTGGTGTTACAGCCGTACCAAGTTCAGCCTTAGTTCATATTCAGGGAAAGACGTTATCCTTTAACTGCTGAATTTGGTTGTTGGTAAGAGTATATGAATGGAAACTTAAGAGGTGGTAACTGTTCATGTCCTTTTTTAGGTTGATACAGTGAAACGCTTGTTGATTAAGAAGTTGCCTCCAGTTCTTGCAATCCAGTTGAAACGATTTGATTATGACTGGGAAAGGGAATGTGCAATCAAGTTCAATGATTATTTTGAATTTCCACGAGAGCTGGACATGGAGCCTTACACGGTGGCAGGTGTAGCTAAATTGGAAGGAGATGATGTAAATCCCGAAAATCAGATAATACAAAACGAACAGTCAGAAAACGAACATTCTGGGAGCACGAAATACAGGCTTGTTGGTGTACTTGTACACAGTGGCCAGGCCAGTGGTGGACACTATTACTCTTATATCATCCAGAGGAATGGTGGAGATGGTGAGAAAAATCGGTGGTATAAATTTGATGATGGAGATGTGACTGAGTGTAAAATGGATGATGATGAAGAAATGAAAAACCAGTGTTTTGGTGGAGAATACATGGGAGAAGTGTTTGATCATATGATGAAGCGTATGTCCTACAGACGCCAGAAGAGGTGGTGGAATGCTTATATTCTTTTTTATGAACGTATGGACACAATAGACAAAGACAATGAACTAATAAAATATATTTCAGAACTCACTATCACCACTAAACCCCATCAGATTAAAATGCCATCGGCCATTGAACGAAGCGTACGGAAGCAGAATGTGCAGTTCATGCATAACCGTATGCAGTACAGCCTAGAATATTTCCAGTTCATAAAGAAGTTGCTTACGTGTAATAGTGTCTACTTAAATCCTCCTCCAGGTTAGTATGTTAGTGCAATAATTATAGATTAATTTATCGCAAGAAGAATTTTCATTTATGTTGTCAAGAATTTGTCTCGCCAGTGAAAATTTTATGCATTCTGCTTTAAACACTCTGTCTTTCTGGATTTCTGCAGTTAAACATCTGTTGTTGAGTTGTTAATCAGTGATAACATGCCAGAATATTTAGCAAAAAATACTTTGATAAACTATCAACTATTATTCAGTTTATGCACTAAGTAAAGTTAAAACACTTAAGTTTGTGGACTGCTCTGCTGAAGACAGTTCTCAAAGGTGAGATGCTGAATTTCTGAAAATTAGACACATGTTAGCCTCCAGGTACTTGTTACTGTCTTAAAACCTTTGAAGTGATACCTTACAGAAGCTAGAGGCTGTTTTGGTCAAGTTTCCTGTTAAAATTGGAACACAATGTCAGACAAACAGTAATCTGTAATCAGTTAAATTATTAAAGTAAATTGCTTTTACTTTGTTTACATGAATACTTTCATTTTTCTTTAGGACAAGATCATCTGTTGCCTGAAGCAGAAGAAATAACTATGATTAGTATTCAGCTTGCTGCTAGATTTCTCTTCACCACAGGATTTCATACAAAGAAAATAGTCCGTGGCCCTGCTAGTGATTGGTATCTTGTCTTTTAAAAACAATTACAGTTTCGGAAGTTCAATGTCTGTTAAAAGAATCCCGGTTATATACATATGACAATAAAAGGTGTTAGTGGTCTGTCCCATTTTCACCATTCCTTCATATACATGGTCAAGGTGCACATGAAAAGGGGGGAAAACTTGAACAGAAAATACTGGGAAGAAACTGAAAACTGAACCTTAGAATAAGCTGCTGAGCTGAACAGCTTCAAAATTCATTTTCAGACAAGAAGCAGATTTAAGTCCTGTTTGTCTTTTTAAAAGAAGGTTTTTTCCGATAGCAACTTTCAGAGTAGCTAAGTTACTCCTGTTATTTTAAGAGATCAAGAGAGTTGATAATTGCAGGAAGAAGGACAGTCACACAAGACCCTCTCTGGAACAGATATTTTATTCTTTTGAGGTTTTGGATTTATTTTTTTTTTTTTTAGATCTGTAAATGAGAATGTAAATTCCTGATAGGTTACATATTTAGTTACTTGGTTTATACACAGCTCATAAAATCCACTTCACATGTTCTCCACTGTTCGCCCTCTCCCCCAGTTCCGATACAGGGGAAATGACGGCTGCCAATTTAGGACCTGCATTGAGTAGTAGCTTGGGAGTTAGAAGATGTAATCCTGTCTTAGTTCTTATGAGTGATAGAAGTAAAATGCTACAGTTACTTCCATTAAAAACTTAACATTTAGCTTTTTAATTTGTGATTGCTAGGAACAGTGTGTGTTACTGTAGGAACTACAATTTATCTGAGTGTAAGCATTTTGTGAGCAAAAATGTTTGGGGATGGCCTTTAACATGTATTTTCTTCAAATTCTGCAAAAGAGTATGTCTGCCGAAATTCATTAATGTCTACATTTGGTCATAATCTCTCAGTTATGTAATCTTCTATTTCAGGTATGATGCGTTATGCATCCTTCTTCGTCACAGCAAGAATGTACGCTTTTGGTTTGCACACAACGTCCTTTTTAATGTTTCAAACCGCTTCTCTGAGTATCTTTTGGAATGCCCTAGTGCTGAAGTGAGGGGTGCATTTGCAAAACTTATAGTATTTATTGCACATTTTTCATTGCAAGATGGACCATGTCCTTCACCTTTTGCCTCTCCTGGACCTTCCAGTCAGGTATTTAATTTTCTAATTAACAGCTTTTGAAACTTATTATTTCTTTTTCATTATAAACATTTAATGTTAAGTAAATTCTAGAGTAGGTGCATCAGTGTTGACAGGAAAGCTGTACAGTCTGTTTTGCACTACATACATCAAGTTAACTTGACCAATTTGTGTGGGAGTTGCTGTCAGAGGGTTTCAGTTTCCCCTCATTTGTAAACGTCTGTGAAGACTTAAGTAGTGAGTTGAGTTGTGAGTGTGAAATCTGCAAAATAATAGTGGCTTATAATATAGCAACATGTAGGAGAGTGAACCCTTGTTTTTCATTTAGAATTAGAAACCAACCAACCAAACCTGAAACAAATAAAACATCCAAACAACAACAATGAATGAGACAAAAACCAACAGAAAACCAAACAAAACCCATAAAAACATGCAGAAGTTCCTGAAATTTTCTTCCCCTCTATCCTACAACATTGAAATTGTCAAAAATTGTAACTTTGCATAGGAGTAGGCAGTGAATTGCCTAATTTTGTACACCTAGAACTGACAAACAAAAAAACCCAAAAGCTTAATGTAATATTAGCTTGTCATAACAATGTTTTTGTTTAACCTGTATTAAAATTTAAAAGATCAACCTTAAGTCTACAGTAAGACACTTTTTCTTTGTATTGTTCCACTTCATTTTTCAGAATGTTTTCATTACTGTATCCAGCAAAAGAATTTGTATTAAGTTAAAGCTACATATGCTTTAACAGTGGTTTATTTCATGACGTACTTGTGATACACCTGTAGAGATGTTTTGGTTGTCTGCCTTAGTCTGTGAAGTTCATGGTGGAACTCTCTCTGCTTTTCTGAGTATTTGAGCCTAGCTGCTATTAGAGAAAAAGCTCCATTAAAAGCTTCTATACCTGCATAATTTCTTGCACATACATGGTATTTAGTGATGGGAGCCTTAGTCCCTGTATGTCTGTTTTAACTGTGTGTGAGATACAGAAGACTATCAACTGCTACTATTTTGGAGCTTGTATGAATCCCATACCTTTAAACTACAGCTGTTTCCTGCTGTAGTAGAAAGTATAACATAAATAAAGATTTGGTAGGTTCAGTCACTAATATTAATTTTTTTTTAATAGGCTTATGATAACTTAAGTTTAAGTGATCACTTACTGAGAGCGGTACTAAATCTTCTAAGAAGGGAAGTATCTGAACATGGGCGCCATTTGCAGCAGTATTTCAATCTGTTTGTGATGTATGCCAATCTAGGTAAGCAAATTACACACACTTACACTGATGACACTGTAATAAGCTATTTTTATTAATGAACCAGTTACACAGGTAACAGCAGGAAAATCCAGTTTTTTGACCTCAAGCAGATTGTTATCATTAAATGCCATGTAGATGCTCTCTAGAGCATCTGTGTTCCTCCAGTTTGGAGTTTGGGTTTTCAGTCTTCCTGCCATCCTTGGAAGATTAACACAGAAACCTTGGAGCAATAAGAATGTGTCGTTCGTGGAGGTGGAAAAAATGGCAAGAGAGATGATGGTTTGTTCCGGGCTCCTTTGTAGGGAGGTCATGAGACTCAAGAAGCATGTGGGGCTGTCGACTGGTGTGAGTCTGAAGAAGTTGAGGAATGTAAAATTTCAAAAAGAGATGCATAATTCTACTTTATGGAAACATCAATACAGATGGTCATGTTTTGTCTGTATATTCCAACTTTGCCCTTCTAATATTAATTTCTTTAGTTCACCTTAGAAGTTCACAGCTATGAATGCAAAACACTGGTTGTGTATCTGTCTTCCCTTTAAAGACTTTTTGGGAGGCTGAGGAAATAGCTCAGTCTGTTTATGTTCTTAGACATTATTGCTTGCCAGAATGCTTTCACCATAGACGCCATTATGAGGTAAAAGAATGCAGGAATTGGGAAATTCCATTGTAAGTTTATTAGGTATTGTAGTTTGTCCAAGATAAAGAGACAAGAAAAGCCAATGGCTTTGCAATTTAGGAAGGCTTAAGTAAAGTTCTCCTAGGCTTGAGACAGTGATTCCTTTCGTAAAGACTTGAGTCCTGAATGTTCTGATGAAAGATTAGAGATTGAGTATGATCGCAAATGAATGCGTTTTTTTAGCACCTTTGAGTGCAAGACTAGTAGGACTACCTGTATTTGCACGTGCTACACTTAACACCTATTATACACACGCTACAATATAACTGAGATGAGATGGTTATCAGTTTTGTTGTGATTGCACGTGAAATATTGTCTGTGTCACTTCATCCTCACCCATGTTTCTTCAGGATCTAAATTGTATCCAGCATTATGAAAACAGAAACAAGTATAGATTTAGAAGTATACAAAAACTTGTATTAAATTCTGGATTATGTAGGTTCTTTGCATAGAAAGTCACTAGCCTGTATACTAAGATGAGAATAAAGTAATACTAATACTATCTGAAGTAGCTATTCCAAACAAAAAATTGCTTTTGCAGTTAAACTGAGATCAGTCCTATTCACGTACAGATGAACAGCTGTAATCGTGCTTTCTCTTAGCGTTATCAGTATGCTGAAAATCAATTGATCATTGATTGAATAAACTGTTTCTCAAGTGGGTTAATCCATTGCTGCTTTATGTATTTGGCCTGAGGAAGAGCAATTACGAGTAATAAAAGGCAAGCCAAATGAATGAAGGATTGCTTTTGCACTCTCAGGTTGATGAGGGTAGTTACAGAGAATTGTGACAGACCTCTGCATTCTTACTTTCCCCCTTTATTAGGGTCTTCTCTCGAGGACCTGTTTCTGTTTCATATGTGGTAGCCGAAGTGACAAAGTGTCTTTCTCTACAGCAAGTTCTAACAAGATACGATATTCTTCCACAGTGAAATAATACTCTCTCCCTGTAACACAAGATATGTTGATCGTTATCACATTGTCATCCTTTTATGTAAAGTAGTATGAAGCTAGGAGATCCATTCCCTTGGAAATTTTACAAAAAGCCCGTAACACTGAGCAGCTCAGTCATTGCTGGTTATCAGCTTATGCGGGCAAGTTATAAATGTGAATTTCCATTAGATTACTTTGTGACTGAAGTCTTAAGCAAGTGTATCAGTCCAAATTGAGTTATTTCAGTATTTCCACATACAATTGACACATCCACAGAGAGTTCTGGAAGCTCTTTAAGATTGTCTACCCACATGAAAGGAATTTAATTTCCTATCTGTAAAATTAATCTGGGCAATTGTGTTAATTTAATTTCACATATAATGTATGTTGCTTTCATATACTTTGTCTACCGAAGCATTCTCTGTCAGGCAGGGTTCCATCATGACCCCCAGAGTGGACTTAATGTCATTACAGAGAAGAGAAATGCATTTCTTCTGCTCTAACTTACCTTTCCTTCTTTACTAGCATCTCGTAGTCAGTCAGTGCAGTTGAAGCCTCTGACTAGGAAAGCACTCAGAAGCCAGATGGGAAAGTATAACTAAATTTTATTGCTGAGTCTGATCATTATCACAGTCCACCCCGCAAGATAAACATGGAAATATTAAACAGTTGTGCTTGTTTTACTACTATTAACTGAAGGCTTCTGTATGGATGTAGAGTGTTCATTTGGCAAAAGCCACAATACGTCATTTCTGCAACGCCCCAAGTTCTGTGAAACAGATTAAATTGTCTGACGTTTTGAGAAATCACATAGTATATGGTCCATGTCAAAGCACGCGAGAGATCAGTTTTACAAAGAATGTTACTATAAAACTAACACAATCAAAAAGATACTGTAAAAGAGCTCTCATAAGGTGCTATCTGGATTCCTCCTTCTTATCAGAAAGATGGTTGGTAAGGTCCAGTTGTATTTCAGAATAAGACAAAAGTTTAAAACGTATGAAAAATCTTTACTTTTAACCAAATTGAGAGGCAGAATACAAGATCAGAAGGGACATATCGAACTTACTGGTAAGTACTTGTGTAGTATGTGCAAGGTGTTCTTGCAGTGAAACAGCTGTATGTTTGGATTTTTTGCTTGGTTGGCTTTTGGTTCCTTTTGGAACCAATTTTTTGGGTTTGTTTTTTTTCTTAAATTGATTTTGTCACTCTTATTTACACTTACTGCATAGTACGGCACGGTTGGAAATGTCTTAAATTTGTAATTGATGTATCTAGGACATGATGGAAAAATAATGAAATATGCTGTGGGGCGTGCTTGTCCTTTCCTGAGCCTCACAATAGAAAGATTAATTCTTTGCTGTTAACACAGATGCTAGTTACTTAGGTGCTAATGAGCAGTGTTAAGAAATTGTAGTCATTTACACATCTCCTTCAATGTGATTTTTCAGATGAACATTATTGTCTTGTGCGTCTTTACTGATCTGATTATTTTTTTTGCCCAGCATAAGTGATGGTTATAATAAAACCCAGCAGCTGAAAAGTTATGAATAATGTAAACATTAGTTTTCTTTTTAAGGAAAAAATAAAAGTCAGTGCTAGAAACAAGATTTTTTTTTTTTTTTTCCTTCTCTTCATTTTCCCTCCTCTCCCCTATAAAGGTGTAGCAGAGAAGACCCAGCTTCTGAAACTAAATGTTCCTGCAACCTTCATGCTTGTGGCTCTGGATGAAGGTCCAGGTCCTCCAATTAAATACCAGTATGCTGAACTGGGGAAGCTGTACACTGTTGTGTCACAACTGATCCGTTGTTGCAATGTGTCATCGCGGATGCAGTCTTCTATCAATGGTACAGTGAATTTTAAGTTTTTCTTAGATTACATGAATATGTGAGTAATTGTGCATATTTAGCTATTACGTGTAGTGAACTGGATAAGCTGGAAAAATTGTTGCCTTTTATGTTTAACCACTCCTTTTGTTTAAAGACAGAAATCTCTTTGTCATAAGGAAAACTGATTTGCTATACCAGCTTACTAAAACGCACAAGACAGAAGTCTGTTCTGTATTTTATGCTTCTTGCCTCATTTGTTAAAGATACAGGAAAACAACTGAGTAGTAAAGTAGTGGTTTGTTGATTACAAAATAGGAATGATTATAAAATAGTTTAAGCTCATTGTAAAGAGTTGCATGAAGATCTTTTGATTCTGAGTAGGCAATAAAATAATAGATTACTTTTATGTTACCAGTACAAAAGTAATCTGTATGGGAAAAACCCTACAGCAGGCTTTGAAATGGCTAATTCTGCTCAGCAGTAAAGAGATAGCTCTTGTATTGTGGATACCTCTTCAAAATGATTTGGTGTTTGTTTGCAGTCAAGAAGACAAACAGAAGCCAGCACTTTAATTTATAAAAGATAAAGAATCAGCTAGAAATTGGTTGACCACAGTGTAAATTATTAATATCTCCAGTAGTTGAATAGAGTGCAGTTATTTTTGAGAAATGGTGACAGAATATTGGGCTACATGGACTTTATAGCCTATATATGTACATGTTCTATTAAGCATATTTTAGAAAACCTAATTAGGAATCTGTAGAAAAGCTATTTAATGGCAAACTCATTACAGCTTGATGTGTCAGGCTATAAAGTCAATAGGCTAGAATGTGCTATAGTAAGATTAATGAACTGAAAATTTTACTGTGCTATAATAAGCTTCAGAACCATTTGTCAATTTTGATTTGGTTTCGTTTGTGTTATTTGAGGCTTATACTGGAAAGATATTCCACCTATGAAAAATAATTGTATATTCACTGTATTCATAATGTTGTACTAAAAAGAATTACTTTGTATGAACATTACTCTGACTACTAATTATGATTCCTAATTTGCAGAGTAAAGTTATTTTTTGCTTCAGCATATTAAGCTAGAAAAGTTCTCCCTTGGACTTCTGGGCATCTTCAAACAATAACTAAAAACACTGCTAAATTTAGAAACTTCAGGAGCAAATCAACAGTGTTTCCTTGCACAAAATTAAGCTTACTAAATAAGATATATTAATTTTTATTCTTTCAAGAGTGTATTGCTTCTCTCTACGCTCTGGAGATTCAGACAAGACTATTCTGACAGATATTCCTCTGAACCCTTTCCCATTGCCTAGTGAAGTAAAGAGACCTTGTGTCCTAAAATATGATAGATTTATGCTGTGTCACACAAGCAGTGAAGCAGTTAAATTCTGGAAATAAGAGGATTTCACTCAGGAAACTCAGTAATTTCTCTTCTTGCATATGAACATGTCTCCAGCTATTCTGCTTTGATTGTCACTGCATAATCTTACTGAGAGGTAGAAGTAGCTCTCTCAGGCAGCAAGCATCAGACTTCACAATCAGAAAACTAGTTATTTCATAACATAGTATTTTTCAAAGAAAATAAACTCTTAGGGGGAGAGTTTGGGTTTCTTCTCCAGCTGTTGTTGTTTTAATGAATTGCACCAATTTATATTTTGTTGTGTCTACACTGAAAGTACTTCCGTACCTTTTAATCTGTAATAACTGCTTGTTCTAGGTAATCCGCCGCTTGCCAACCCTTACGGTGACCCTAATTTATCTCAACCTATAATGGCACTTCAGCAGAACGTAGCAGACATCTTGTTTGTAAGAACTAGTTACGTGAAGAAAATTATTGAAGATTGCAGCAACTCTGAAGAGACCATCAAATTGCTTCGTTTCTGCTGTTGGGAGAATCCTCAGTTCTCTTCCACTGTCCTCAGTGAACTTCTTTGGCAGGTAAAAATAAAAAGCTAGGATAAAGATGGGGATATAAATGTGTATGATGCAAGATCCTATATTTTTATATAGGAATGCTGTATTAAATACTGAACAGGTGCTTGATAAACAAACTTTGCTTAAGGTGGCATCCTCTGTCAGTATTTAAACTTTTGGGTCTATACATCGTGTTGGAGTGCTATGAGAAGTCCTTTTATGAGTTTAGGAAAGCAGTCGACCTCTTATGAGTTAGGAATGCTATGTTAAGGATGGAAAACAATTAAACTGAGGTTCTTTTTTATGTATTGCAAGAGCATTTCCTTCAGCTTTTCTGTCGTTATCCATAAAAGAGCTTCTTGTGCTGCATGGACAGAATAATTTCCTAAGATCTCCCTTGCATTTATTTTAAGTATGTTTGTAAGGTTGTTTTTTACAAGTCTGCAGAACATACTTGGCTTCAGACTCAGGAAAGAACTTTGGGACTGTCTTGTTTTTATCTTTGTAATCTCTGTAAGGTTAGTCACACTTTTCCACTGCAAATAATTTTTTTTACTTCTGTTAGTTCATCTTTATATTCACTCTTTTTTTTTTTTTTTCCATGTAAACATCACATTTTTCTACGTCCTTTTGTTTGACGCTTGAAAGAATCATAATAAAAATCACTTTTCTGATATTTTGCTAGCCGTGTATTTTACATTTTAGGATAACCTTTGAAGATAATCTTTGAACATACTGTCTAAAAGTAGCAATATTAGTGAAAAATACTGTTTTGTAATTTTGCTTTTCTGAAAGTATTTTTTAAGGTAGCTTCTTCAGCATTTTGTGCTTGGGGGCTTCAGATCAATTGTGTTAGAAAGTCCTCAGGAAACATTTTTTGTCCCTTACAAAACCTACTATATTTCCAAAAATAAAGCCAAAACAAACCCCAAATAGAACAAAGAAAAAAGAAAAAAAAAAAAACCAAAAGCCCAGCAAAACCACAACCCCCAAAAAACCTTGACACAATCAACATTTTTCTTAAAAAGTATTCATTGTATCTTTAAATATCCTTTAATTTACAGTAAACTTCACTTCAAATTAATTGTGTGTTTGTGTATTGCACCATGTGATCTACGGGCTTCCAGGAATGCTTTCTTATGTTCTCTGCATTTTTACTTTTTAAGGTTGCGTATTCATATACATATGAGCTTCGACCTTATTTGGATCTGCTTTTGCAAATCCTATTAATTGAGGACTCTTGGCAAACTCACAGGTTAGTATTTACCTGTCTTTTTATAATTCAAGATTATTTTTTGTACAGCTTGTTTTCCCAGTGGTTCTGTTGCTTATCTTTTCAAGAGGTTTGTTTTAAATATATATCAACTAAAAATAAAGGAATAAAACTTTTTTTTCCTACTTTAATCTCCATTTTTTAGAGAAATCTTGATGTTCCTTACTATTGAGAAATTTGGTATTTGGCCATATAAACAAAAGATTTTTCACATACAAAAGAATGTGCCACTTAGGCCAAACTCATTCGTATTTACTGTGAGATGCTTAAATTAATTCTTAGAAATATCTAATTCAAGAGGGTCAAATGATAACCTGGTCTTACTAAGAAGCATGTTGGTTGTAGTAGTGATACCAAGACATGGATGAAGTGTGAACTTGAGAGAAAAGCGTATTTCATACATAAATATTCTCTATGTGATCACATTTCAATGGAATTTTAACTTCAGTGTATTAAATATTTATCCAGTTTCAAGCCTAATATTGATATGTCTACAGAAGAAGGCTTTTGAAAGTTGAGATTAAAAAAAAATGTAATTATTGCAAATACCGACTATTTGAGAGAATAGTCAATTCCTCAGAAGTTTTATGTAGGAGCAGGTGAGGTAACACAAAATAAATGTAATCAACATGCTATCTATCAGCATTTCAAAATGCCACTGTTTCATAGTAAGTGAATATAGATAATATCTGATTTACCAAATCATTTGCAACCGTGCCTCATATGACATTTAAAATACTTTGAGTAAGAGCACATTTGCCGTGTGCGATAAGGGTATTGGAGTGAACTTGTGTGCTTAACCTGTAGAAGCAGACCGCACTCTTAGGATTTTATCAGTTGCCTAGCCTTACTTTAGAACATACTCAAAAGACGACGATGGTCTGGCTTAACTGCGCTCCAAAACATGAAGACTGAGTTGGAGGGACTCCTTCATTTTCTTTATGGGAATTACAGCTTAGGTAAGGGACGAGAATACACTTCATATATAGGCTTTTCAGTTTTGCATATATAATGTAGTTTGTTTATGTTTTCTTCCCGATAAACAAATACTTCCATGAGATGTTTTTAAGTCCGCAGAACACTGGAGGATGGGCATACTTTTGTAGATGTGAAGTAAAGGAATACACTTTAGGGTGGAAACACAGATGAGAAATCATGGAAGTAGTTGTCTGAGGTAGCGCTATGTCTGAAATAATGGAGTCTGAAGGCGGTTAAATGTTGTAGTGTGGCTTTCACAATACTGGGAGATGTACATCACTTTGTATTCAAGAAAGTATCAGAAATAGCAGTGTTTGCTGGAATCGTGTTAGGCTTCAGCAGGGGGATATTAAGTGGCCAACTGCAGTCATCCTCTGATTTCTTGCTGCCACTTTTGGCAGTAGCTTGAAATACTAGTCTCTCTCCTGTTCTTGGTTTTGCTGTGATAGTCATAGAGTTTTAATGATCTTTGTCTTCTCTTTCAGCAAAAACCCAAATAATATAACTGTCCGTAGTAAATGCTAATATCTTCTATTTGTAGAAAACAAACACATGTGATCTTAGGCAGTGTGCATCCTTTGGTGCTCCTTGTGTTCTTGTACTGTGAGATGGCTGCTGCTGTTCTCTGGCATCAGACCTGCTCTTATAAATTTTTTCTTGATTCGACAAGTTGAAGCGCCGAGTGTGCGGTAATAGTGTTACAAGTACCATTAAGTTAAATCAGCTGAAGTAAAACTTGTCATCATTTTACAGATGGAGTCTAGGTTGCTGGCTGTCTGAAGTCTGTTTGCTGATTGTTGCCAGGGCTATAAGAAAAGAGGGCAATTACTTTTCCTCAGTGAGCGTAGCTCTTCGAGACATCAGTGTAGGTTCTGTGCCCTCCTCTTGGGTTTTTCTCAAAGCCAAAAGTATGTCAGTTCTCGGTTCTTGCACAGTTTCAGGGTGGCAATTAATCCCTCTTCCCTTTGGTCGAAAGCAGAAGGCACAGAAAGTGGGCTTAGTTCCAGGCGATGCTCAAGTCCCTTATCCCCGTGCACAAATGTGTACCATTCATTCCTCTTCAGAGGAACTGCATCTGAAAGAGTGTGTCTTTGGGAAGCATAACTGTAACATAAGTAACCATTCTGTTGAGAAGCCTTAATTCAAATACTAAAACTCTTAACACTTGAAGTTTTTGTTTGTTTTTTTTTTTCTTTTTGTAGGATTCACAATGCACTTAAGGGAATCCCAGATGACAGGGATGGGCTGTTTGACACCATTCAGCGCTCTAAGAATCATTATCAGAAAAGAGCTTACCAGTGTATAAAGTGCATGGTAGCTCTCTTCAGCAACTGTCCTGTAGCCTACCAGATCCTTCAGGTGATACCTTTCATTCTGTTTCTTGCTGCTTTTTTTTCCAGTTCTGTGTAAAAACCAAAAAATAAAAAACCCCCACCAAACAAAAAAAAAGAACGCCAAAACCAAAACAAACCCCACCGCCATTATTCAGTTTTCATTGCCTTGATGAAATGACAACTTCCAAGTACAACTCATTTGAACCTTCCTATATCAGAAGGTCATTATATAGGATTGAGAGCAATTTAGTTAAACTGACACTCGTGATTCTGTGATGCAGCTGCAAATCTGCAGACTTCATTTCAAAGTTGAAGTTTTCTTTGTGCAAAAAAGAGTATTTCAGGGAGTCTTTTGAGCAGCAGCATATGTGTTGGTGGTCTGTTCTCCAATAGCTAACATATAGAAAGGGAAAAATATTTCTCTTTTGAAGAATAGAGAAAGTAATTCTGACTTTTAAATTTTCCATCTGCAGAGCAATGGAGATTTGAAGAGAAAATGGACCTGGGCAGTAGAATGGCTTGGAGACGAACTTGAGCGTAGACCATACACTGGCAATCCGCAGTACACCTATAATAATTGGTCTCCACCAATACAGAGCAATGAAACATCAAATGGCTACTTCCTAGAGAGATCACACAGTGCTAGAATGACTCTTGCAAAAGCTTGTGAACTCTGCCCAGAGGAGGTAAAGAATTAATTTGACTTCTGGTAAAAAATTTGAGTAAATTGCTTCTATAAATAGTTAACCTTAGCAACAGTCTCCAGTCATTATAGAGGTAACACATTTTGTAAGTGTTTTATAAATACAGATTTCTGGTTTTGTTGGCTTCAGTTACATACTGCTGTGCCTTTTTCCACTTGTATTACTATAGACATCTGTCACTTAAAGAATTAGCAATATAGAATTGAAATTGTTGATTTAAAGTAGTTATGAATGAGTCTGTTTTTCTAATAATATGTTGATAGTGGGAATTTTTATGTAGTACAATACCAGCCATGGGTGACACTGGGGTGGAATTTTTCTCCAAGTATGTCTGAAACAATCACTTGCTTGTAGGATTGGTTCTGGATGGAATAATCGTAATATGTTTAACCTAAGTAAATTATATGTTTTTTTCAAACTTCAGGAACCAGATGATCCTGATGCCCCAGATGAACATGAGTCTTCGCCACCTGAAGATGCCCCGCTGTATCCCCATTCACCTGGTTCCCAGTATCAACAGGTAAAAGCTCAGAGTTGAACCATCTATTCAGAGTTCCAGGCTAGCTTCTTTTAACATTTATGGTAATTATAGGCATTTAGCCAGAAGTGTGTTATTGTCAAATATCAGACTTGGAGGAATAAAGATAAAGATACACCTCCATTTTGCCAGGAACAGTTTCGCTATCAGAGTTTCAGGTGAGAATTTTTATGTTATCAGATCAGGGATTAATCAGCCATAGAAAGAGCAGAGGAACAGATGTCATCACAGTCCAGTGCGTACTCAAGATCATTCTGTCATATTTGTTGACATTGGTAATACTTTGTGAGTTGCTTTTAAGTACGAAGTCAAGCCTCAAGGCCTGAATTTCAGTTTAGATAATTTGAAAGCTTTCAGAAAAAATGCAGATGGCTTGCTTATATATAATTTGTGCTATGAACACTAATATCTAAATTTGTATTTATGTTAAATGGCTGCTTTGTTAGTATCTTTCAGTGGAAGGCCAGATCTGAAAGAAATCATAACCAGGTTTTTTATTGAATTGACTAAATTAGTAGGTCCCCCACTTAGTTGCCGTTTTTTGTTCCAATTCATTTTATATATTCCAAATCTGCTAATTTAATTTCCTTTCCTGCCCAAACCCATTTTGCCTCCATCTTGCTTTCCTTATTTGATGTTCTCAGCAGAGCAGTTGGTAAGTCATGCAGATTTTCCCACTCCTTTCTGAGCTTCTGAGTTCAGGCACATACCGTAACCTCACCTTTACCCGTGTGATCTGTTCACTTTCTGGCAAGAGATGGCATTTCTCACTAACAAACACACACAATCCTCGTATTCCTGGTTTCTCCACAGTTGGTTAAACTCTGCAAAATAGTAGGTAGATGAGATGTTTTCATTTGCCAGATGTGCATATGGCATTTTAAATTGGGACAGAACATCTGGAGAAAACTGCTGGTCTAGATTTCATTCAGTTCTGTAACATTAAAGTTTTCCGTCTTAAAAAATAAAGTATGCTGCGTAAATACAGGCATGCTTTTTCCATTGTCTTTAGAAGAAATTCAAGCTGGTTGAATCTGATAAAATATGTGCACAGTTTAATGTCCACAGCGCATAGGCAGCCTCTTTTTGTCTCCCTTTTTTAGTTTCTTGCTGCTTTTGCTTTGCATGTAAATGGTTGTTGTTCAAAAGCTGAGATGACTACTTTAACTAATCCTCTTATCGTTACAAGTTGAAAGTTTGTTTACCTTCTGTGTAAATTAAAAAGGTAAGTGAAAGACATGATTCAGAGGAATGAAGAAACCCATGTGTGTTCATATAGATATTACTGCGCAAGAAGCTCGGTGTGCTTGTGGATGCTTTTCAGTCGTCTGAATGTAAAGGGGTAAAGCAAGTAATGGATTAGGAAACGGTCCACAAGTTTAATGTCCCTTTAAAATGTTTGTGCTTCATTGCAGAATAACCACGTGCATGGACAGCCATATACAGGCCCGGCAGCACATCATATGAACAACCCTCAGCGAACTGGCCAACGAGCACAAGAAAATTACGAAGGCAGTGAAGAAGTTTCCCCGCCTCAGACGAAAGATTAGTGAAAATGCACATAATCAATTAACTTGCTCCATCAAGACTGTGCACCCAGGCCTTACAGTCCAACCTTTCTCTGTGTCTGGCTAATATTTAAAACTAGAAAAACTATTCCTAATCAACATGGAGTGGAGAGTCTATTCACTGTCTTATCTGCAGAAAATTGCTGTCAATATATAACCCGCCTGCAGTGGAAAGTGTATAGTGTTTTGTAATAAATGGCCTGATGCTAATGTGTAAATGGCAAAGGTGTATATAGTATATTAATGTTTGACTGTTAATTCTTGAGCAAGAAACATTTTTTTTTGTCTTGATGAGACTCACAGATCTACAAAAACAAAAAAATAATTTCTTGATATATCTGCTGCGCT
The DNA here is from genome assembly GCA_011801015.1 of Ardeotis arabs. NCBI lineage: Eukaryota > Metazoa > Chordata > Aves > Otidiformes > Otididae > Ardeotis > Ardeotis arabs. The sequence goes on along the minus strand of JAAGAY010134582.1, from coordinate 30,814 downwards.
CTGCAACCAGTGTTGCCTGCCTCACGGCAGTCGGATCAACTCCTTTACGAAAAAGCCTATCCATGTCAACCACAAAAATAGTTTCATGTTAATTCTTTGCCACTGGAGTCGATTTTACTATGAGCAACGTAATGGCTGGTAACCTTTTAATTATTTGGTTGATGTGGAAAATTGGTGATGTAACATTGTTTCTAGATCTTTTTTCATTGCCTTTTTCATTCTGGTATTAGGTTAATCACTTTGAAGCTATAGTTATGCTGTAACATTTAGCATGGCTTCACACCAAGTTAGTGTAGCCAATGAGGGGGGGAAAAAACGTGACAGCAGTTGTCCCAATGTGACAACTGCATTGCTCAGAACTTTTTCTTCTTACACCTAGACTATAAAATGGGGAGGGAAAATGTGACAAACAAGTGGTTTTCAGTTTCACATATGTTCCTCACTTCTGATGTTTAACAGTTCTGTCTCTGGGTGGGATAAAGAACACTTAGTTTTCAGTAATAGGAATTTAAAAGATTTAAAACAAATATGCAAAAATTTGCTATGCCAGGATGCCTGGAGCATAATAGACTGTATTTGGTGTGCTTGTTTTGTTTCTTTGGTAGAGCTTATTAGATAAACTTCTAACACTTTCCTTCTACTGCATCCCAGTGAAGTGGAAGTCAACAAAATCACACAGTACTTGTGAGTGCCACTGCACCAAGTTAACTTGCTGGTTTTCTGCTCGTTCACAGTTCTACTTGAAAGCGAGAATTGTCTTAGCTCTTTATCCATTATACAGGAAATCTTAACATTAGAAGCAGGGTTTAATTATAAAAGAAACTACTGGTTAGTCAAATACAATTCAGAGGTATCTCTATTCCAGAATAAACATTTGTTTAAAGACGTCAAGAAACGCATCAGTAAATACTGTATTTAAATGAAAATTGGTAACTTTGAATGTGTGTAATTTTTTTGGAACCTGTCTAAAAACCAAATACCCCTGCAAAACAGATACAGCCCACCCTATACTATTTAAATATTTTGCTGTTTTATTTTATAGAAATTATTTTGCTGAATTCACAAATAGAATTTGATTTAAGAAGAATGTTTTGTCCTGTGGTGTGTGTTGTTTTTGGGGGTTTTTTTAATTGGACTGCACAGAAAGGTGAATTCTGTGCAGTGGCACTATGCTGAATTCTGGAACAACAGTCACATTGAGATTCTGTGCACAAAAAAAAAATTGGCCCTTAAGAATAAAATGATCAGGACAATTACACTGTAAAAGTTTCTTAATGTGATTTCTCTTGTACTTTTTGTATGTTTTTATATATACATATATATATTTAATGAGCACAAGCTTGATGGTGTTTTTTACAAATGAGTTGATAGAAACAAAGCTGCTTATCAGATTAAAGGTCTGCAGTTTTGAAATGAACGAAGGAAAATTCGGTTGCGAGTGCATTGTTATGCATTTAGTATAATAAGGAAGGGACACAGGAAGATTTTTGAATATGCTGTGTAGCAATGATCACTTTTGTGCTTCCATGTTTTCCCTAGTGCTCAAGTTAACTCCAACTTTTTCATAGTTTTTTAGTAATACCATTTTACCTGGACTTCGTAAATTTGGATAGTGTGTTCCCATTTATGTTTGGGAATGCTTGTTGGAGGTTTTAACTCAAAAATTCTACCCTGAGTGCTCAAGTTGAAATAGTTTGTATTTATTTGGACCAGTAATTGTTAAACAAGCTATCTCAGAGGTGATTATTATGTATTTTTTACTGTATAGGTAAAATATAGTTCAGCCTTGCCAAATGTGTTTGCTTTTAATAGTGCAATGATTGTAGAGACATGTCAAACCTGTGACACTTAAAGGCTGTGACTCTCTTCAGTCATACACACCTCTGTCCCTGAATTGAGAGTGACTGCAGTGGCACTTGTTTTTCAGGCGGCAAATTGAGAATGTTGTGCATCTTTGTGACTCTGAAGAAGGATAGCCTGTATTGCTTGTTGCAGCTGCTGCTTTTAAACGGATGGCTACAGTAAAAGGTGCAATGTTTTCTTCAGTCTAGGCAAAACAATTTCAAATTGTACTTAACAAATATTGTATGAGAAAAAAGTTTCATGTGCATGTTACTGTCACAGCATTTTATCAGCGGTCATTTTCAGGCGATACACAGTACCTCATTGGTGATGGCACACTTCAAAATAGTAGTCCTCAAAGTGCCTAAAGATTGAATTCCCCCATCACTAATTTCAGTCTTGTTTTCTGTTTAGGACAGTTACTAGGGAATCTCTGGTCTTCCGTAAAATGAGCCAGTAAATAAGCAAAGCAATTACTCCTGTTTCTTACAATGTAACATCAAATATATAGAAACTGAAAATTCATAGGTGATGTTATACGATGGTTAATGTGTAGTTTGACCTAGGGGGAAATCTATAACCTTACTAAGCAGAATTTCTCCCTCTTGTACATTTGGATTGTGGTTGTTTAGTGACTGAAATAAGCTTTTAACACTTGCTCTTGCTGGATGTTAAAAGATCAGTACAGCCAGACATAAAAGGAATCCAGTTACTGTTTGTGTATCAGTAAATGTACTGTTTTAGTCACAAACTACACCTGTGTTATCCCATTGACAGTGAGATTGCACAGGGTTCAGTCAAAGCTGAATTTGCCATGCAGAACCTGATTTTTTGTGGTGATGCATAAGCAGAAAAGGAAATTATGGGATTTTTCAGATTTTCCAGACTTGGGATTTTTCAGATTATTTTCCCTGTTAACAACCAGCTCTCAAAATTTAAGTTCTCTATTTTTAAAGCTAGTATATCTTGCTGAAATTGAGCCAGAATGAAATTAAATTCCACAATGGCATTTCGTATTTTTTTCAAATTGAACTTTACTTTAGATGACGTGAGAAAATTATGTTACGGTAATTGCTATTATGCCTTCTCAGCCACTTTGTTGTGCCTAGCTTCTGTATTTTAGTATATTTATCATGAAAAAGCACTTCAGTTCCAAAATTTTCTATATATTTCTTAAGTTCTAGGACAGAACAAGATCAGCTATTCTGCTAAAGTTAGTGGGGAAAATCAGCTGCTGTAGCAATTTACTTCATTTTTGGTTTCAATAAATTTTGTCTACCTCCGAGTCTTTTGCCAGAAATGAATAGGCTGATAAACTATATCCAGGCAAAGTGGCTCAAATGTTTTTGTTGGTACATGTTTCAGTTATTAGGCATTGCAGTGAGGCTCTCAGTGCAATGAATTTAACTTCAAATGGAAGTTAAAGACTAACTGTGTAAATCAGAGGCAGAAGTGGCGCATTAGGAAATTTGCAGAGTAACCAATTAAATGTTTATATATCTTAGTTAAACCTTGTTAGTCCACACTTGCAAATCCACACTGAAAGTAAATTCACCCCTGTGGTGAAAGAACGCACACCTTAATTTTTGGGAGAGTGAGATGCTGATGCTGACCTCGCATTTCTTAAGACAGGTGTGGGAGTTTCCTGTTTGTGGCCCTGCTCCAGCACAGTGTAATCGAGACAACTGTAATTTTGGCTCCCTGTCTTCTTTCCTGCTGTGCTCTCCTATCGTGTTCCTAATATCACTTTTCTCACAGCCATGAGGTCTTGGGAATAAAATCTAAACCTGCCTTCTGTCTAGAACAAGACAAAAGAGGCTTTCTGGGAAAGAAGTAGGAACCGTCTTGTAAATACTGTGTGCTGCACAATAATAAACAGAAAGTGAGGTGAAAGAAACCCAGCTACATCCTTCTGCATGATTTCTGTTGCTCTTGCAAGTGGTCTCATGAGGAGGATGACAGCAAATGGCTCTTTAAAGCTCAGCGCGTTTTCTTTCTGGCTTGCAGGTAGACTCAATCCACACCAGTGCAGTAAAGATCGCTGTGCAGCAGCAGTCCAAGCAACAGGCCCTATGTATGCCTTCCATACTCTTCCAGGGTGTTCATTGTACCTTCCTTCTGTGAGTCTTTGGGGATCGTTGTGTGAATACATACGTTTACGCTGAGACTTGCCCTCTGTTACAGACTAGACATTTCTACTGCACTAGAAGGGCTTTAACCCAGTCTGAGCACTGTCACTTTCTACTTCTTAAGGTTCATACTATATATATGTATATGAAAAAAAAAAAAAACCCTCTCCTTCTAAGGTATAAAAATTGCCCTTGGACTAACTATTTTTAAATGTCAAGTAGCCATTCTTTTGTCCTTTTTACAAGAGCAAGTGTTCAGTCCTGCTCCTGTAGTGTCTGTTACAGTAGGCTGCTCACACGTGTGTTGACATAGGTTCCAGCACTTAAATTCAAAGATCCTCATCCTGTAATCTGATTTTTCAACACAAGCTGTGGTGGATTCATGGATTTCAATGGCATTTGTATGAGTCCTCTTGATTTCAGCACCCTAAGAGTTGAAAATTGTTGATATGTTGCAGGGATCAAGCCAGATAAGTCAGTGGGTGGCACAAAAGGTGGCTGTCTTACCTGCTTTATTTACACTTACTTGCAGACAATGAAATCAGAACAAGCACAGGAGAACCAATTTCTGAAGGAGAAAAACACTCTCCTGAATAAGGGCTAACTTTTCATCAGATTTTAAATACGCAACTTTGTTTTTTAGCTTTAGAATTCCTGAAAGCCACATTTAGATAATAAAACTGACCTACAGGCTGTTTACTTAGGAGAATTTGATATAGCCTTAATTATATCAGCACAGTTCTGAAATGATAGTGTCATTCTTCAGTGGTCAAAATAACGTGCAAATGTCTTTAAGTTTCTAACAACGAGCTAACCATGAATAAAGAAAGTAGGAGGAAAAAAGTAAACGGGTTCTGTGAATTCATCCAAAGTCTAACCATAGAAAAATATCCAATGCAGGAAAGCAAGATCATTCCCTCCCTCTCTCTGTCTGTACAGTATTTAAAGTGTCTGGTAATGTTAATTTTCATTCTTAATTTACAACTGCTGTTCCAGTAACTTGGTTTTTATTGCCCTAAGCAGTGTCAGCTGCACAGTTTGCAGCATCCCTGATGCATTTGCAGTTACGTCCCCTCTAGTCCTTACCGGAGCAAAATCTTTAAATTATTTTTTCCCATATAAGCCAGTTCCCTATTCTGCATTTCCATTTTCATTGTCACGATGTGCTGTTCTGTTTTCATACAATGACTGGGACTGGAGGAACGCTTTCCAAATGTGATTTCACCTGAGCCGTTAAGCAAGCAGTTGAGTTCCTTTTCTGTAACGATACCTCTGTGGATGCAGCTTTTAAGAGTGTTGGCCTTTTTTGTAGCATTATTGAAATGCTGCTCAGTTCTTGTCCATCACTCCTGAATTCCTGTCTATCACTTCTTACTATTCTTTCTTCCCAGGCTTCTCACTCTGGGTTGTCAGGATCATTTCTCTATATTTTTGTATTTTCTTGAAATTAAGTCCCTTCACTTGCCATGATGTTTTTACTTCCTCTTCTGCCTATACCTGCTGTTTTGCTGTTAGCTGCTACAAAAGAACCGTGTTTGCCAGGCAGCCTGGCTCTTCAAACCAGAGCTTTTTACAGCGCAGCAGCAGCAGCCACAGCCTTGACCAGGTGGGCTTTGTCATCTCTTAAATCTTCTCCGAATTTGCGTGGGATATGAAAGCTTCATGCTACTGATGGCAGTCTTGAATTTAAATAGCTTGTAGCTTATTGGGTTTTGTCTGGGTTTGGGTTTTTTTTGCTTCATTTTCTATCTTGAACAGTTTCTGCAGGTGAATAAAAATGGTAGATCTTGCTGGAATCTACCCTGGAAAAGAAGGCTGATTGAAAACTTGGACACTTGTTAATATATTTGATTGTATTTAAATATCTGGTAGGTGCTTTAGAGTCCTTAAAAAGTTTTATGGAAGCAAATTCAAAAGCTTAGAAACACAAAGACAAGGTCTTCAAGATTTAATGATACTCACAAATTCTATCTACCTGTCCTGCTGTGTGAAATAACAGAAATGGAAATACTTCACTCACGGTCATGCTGTGTGCAATCCCTCGGGAACTGGAGATGCTGAGTGTGCTTTGCCTGGGCTCACACCACTGGTAGCAGCAGAGTGTGAGCCCTCCCGGTGTGAAGTCATCTGAACCACCGGCTTCCCCAAGCTCCGACAAATTGATTTCTAGCAGGAAGTTGATTAAGTAGCATATAAAGCATTTTCTATTATGTTTCTTCTCAAAGATCTCTACCGAGCTGAATCCTCCGAGCAAATAAAGACAGGGAGTGGGCTGAGTGAGAGGCTTCGCAGGCTTGTTCTGTTAATACCTTCTACCTCTTGACGTTCATTGCCGAGCCGCTGCAGGCTGATACGCCGGTAAGTGGCTTCAGCAGCATGACAGTTTCTTCTGGGTCGGGCCAATATCGAGCAGAAATACCTGGTCAGGCTGTCTGCTGGGCAGGCACAAGGCAGTCCCTGCCTCCCCCTAGGGATGTATGAAATTGTTTAAAACGTGACTCCAAGAGTAGGGATGTATGTTTGCATAGCAAAGATGGGGGGTCTCACATTTTTTCAGGTGGCACCACGTGGACTCACAAACACTTCTGCTCAGTCTCTCGTGCTACCTCCTTACCTGTGTGAAGTAGCATAAAACCCTTTCACAACTAACACTCTTCCAATAATGCAGCTGCAGGGGGGTACATCGGTTCCTAGCAATGTTGATCTGGTGAGGGGTTAGAAAGGAAGGGATGCCAGAATGTGAAGAGCCAGAATTCTGCAGATCAACCCAGATGTTTGTCTAGAAGGAAATGTTACCGATTGCTACCGTGGTTGTGTGTAAGAATGAAATGCTGAAAGAGAACTGTATAACCTTCCCACTCCGAGTCTGAGAGAGACCTGGCATTGGCTTTCTGAACACTTCTGCAACCTGAACCAAAAAACTGCTATGGGAATGTAGACTAACCATATAGCTGTGGACAAAAACTTCAATCGTGTCACTTCTCTTGGTCTTCAGAGCAGTCAACATGATTTTGATGTAGGTTTTAGATTATGTATATATAAATCTGATTGAAGTACCAACAGCAAACTATAAATAAAATGTGGACTTAACTGAAGAATGGGCTAGTGGAGGACTCTTGTGTTGAATTTATTAAAATACAACATAATGAAGGTGTTGATGGAAGAGACTCGCTGTGATGAAGACAGGGTAATAAAACTGGGGTGTCCTCAACTCGGGAGAGTAGCTAGGTTCACTGTTGCCTTTGAGTCTATCATAGCACGTAAGGACCAACTTGACTGCATTGTAGTCGCTGGAGAAGAGTCGGCTGCATGGCAATGTTCCTGGGGGTCACTCCACCTTTGTGCCCGCTGAGGGTCAAAGGCTTCTGTGACTACACTTGTCTCTTCTCCTTACTGAGTGGTTATTCCAGGGACAGGTGTCCTTTCAGAGTCCTGGTTGTTAAAAGCTGATACAGGCTGCTGGAGAGCTGCTGTGGAGCTGCTGGTACCCCTGTGTTTCCCTAACGTGCCAGTTACCCAATTGCTTTGCTCTACCAGAGCAAGGGCCATCGCCTAAAATGAATTTGAAGCAGGCGTAATGGAGAGCTAATGGAAACCTCTGGTCTGCTATGTCTGCTCTTGGCACTGACTATGAAAACATTTAAATGAAAATACAAAACAATGGCAAATTACTGGGAATTTGTAGTACCAACATTAAATAAAAAAAAAAAAAAATTAAAGACGACATCTACAGAAGCAGGTAACACCTGAGTTTACTGTAGCTCTGCTCAGTTGCTGTAACCCATCTGAGTAGACATGTGTGTGAATCTTCTGGCCATGGGCATGTTAGCAAAACTAAGAATTTAAGATACATTTTGGATGTATCCCAATAGTTCATTACCAGCTAGGGAGCTGCTATAAACTGGGAGAACAAAGCTTTTGATCGAGACAGCAGAAACATAAAGCAACTCCTGTGAATGTGTTCTGTTCTCGTATTTTTCTCTGAGAATTCGTTAATGCCACAGGACAAAAAAAGTCAATTTTAAATTTAATTTCTATTGAGACTGTGAAATATGTAATGATTTATTGATCACCGGACTGCCTGAAACCTTTTAGAATTTGGGCTCCTGTGGTTTTTACATTAGCTGATAATAGAGCCCAAAGCATTTCTCCTGATTTTGGTACTCACTTACCCGGGTAACTTCAACATTACAAAGTCAACATTATAATTTTGTTGTTGAAGCTCATCTTCCTCTCTTCTTTTTGAAAAACCTCTCTGGATGGATTTGCTCTGACCTTTTTCTACCTTACACTGTTTCCTTGCACCTTCCTTTGTATGTCCTCCCTCCCCGCACGGCCGTGTAGCAGGTGGTGGATCCTGCAGAAACGCACCCCTCCTCTGATTTATCAAGGGCAGGCGGTTAGCTTGCGGGCATCCTGGCAGGACTGGGAGATGGTGGTGTTGAAAGCACTGGAGAGGCGAGCCCTGGTCATCTCTGGATGAAGTCTTGGTTCTGCTGCGTGCGTCTCAGCGCAAGTTAGAACTGTGTGCTGTCAGTGCACATAGAGCAGTAGATCGGAAAGGGATGATAATGGTCATGAGGGTGTTATGTTACGATGAAAGAGTTGTGATACATGCTGATGCTTAGGACTTGGTGTTCCACAATACAACCTTAAGAAAGTATGAAGAAAAAGCTGTTTGGTCTTTCAGTAGGTGGAAATCTGAAGCCCTTCTAAAGGAAAACTTTTTAGTGCTTCACTGGTACGTATCCTTTTTTTTCCTTTGTTAAGCAAACAAAACCTTATACTGAAAAAAAAAACCACTGCAATTCCACTGCACAAACACTTAACACCTTTCTTTGAAACAGAGTTTGCTTCATTTCAAGATTTCTGATGTCCTTGTAGCCATGCTAATCTTTATGGGAGATTTCTTTTATTGTTATTTTAATAGTAAGCATGGCTGTAATTTCTGAAGTTTGTATAGCAGTTCGTGTCCTCTGTGCAGCATTAGGGCTGGAAATTGAGACACTTGTCCGTGAAGTAAGTAACCAAGATATAAACTGTATAAGCAAATCAACTGTGTAGTCCATCATGCTGATAAGAACAGCTGGTTTGAGTAAGAGGTTGCTGAGTGTGATATGTGTTTAAAATGTAATTACTTGGAGTGAATATGATGAGTTATGAGGGTAGGAGAAGCACAAGACCATGCAAGGATGCCATATGTTTTCTGTTGAAAGTGGTTTGTGTTTATTTTGCTAACTTACATTCAAAAGTGCGTTTGTATTAAAGCTTCTTCAGTAAAGCTAGGAGCTCAAAAATCCATCCCCTTCCCCACCAGGTTAGCAGTTCTGTTCCCTGCTGCCTATGGTCACCAACTTCTCAACAGAAAGGAGGGCTTAGAGCCAGGGGTGGAGGGATCACCTTGCTGCCTGGAGCGGGGGGGAACTGGTGCCTCATGTAGACACAGGGGAAGGGGGCAGAAGGGGACAGAAGGGGGATGCTTGAGCTTTAATTTTTTCTATTGGCACTTCATAGCTTTAGTGGTACCCAAGCTCCGTAACACTGAAGCGCAGCAGACATCTGCGTACTGTGTGATGGAGGCGATACCAACCAAGGTGGGAAATAAGGGGGGCTGTTTCCGATCAGTTTGCTTCACTGTATGGTAAATCTCTCACCCGTGAATCCTAGGACCAGCCACAGATCATGGTTAAACACACCAGATCCTGGTGGCAACACACTCTTAATCTATCAATTGTCCGAACACTGTCCCACTTGATAACTGCCATGTTTGCACTGCATTTTTATTGTTTGAAGGTAGAAAGCCTACACTGAGGATCTTGCCAGCCAAGGTGGTAAAACATCTTGCTTCTTCCAGTGTCCCTGTCTTGTTTAATTTCCAGTTTCTATGGTGTAAAATCGGAAGGAGCCACCTCCACCATGTTCAGCTGGACCTCCTGCCTGCCACAGCTGGCTGACACTCCATTCAGCCCACGCAGAGGCCAGTGCCTGACATCAACTTGAGTCCTGTTTTCACTTTCCATTCAGTCCTTTCACAGATCCTCCCAGGCTGAAGTGAACTTGTTCGTAACTCAATGGTATATTTTTATGGGTATTTTTAAAATTATTCTTTCCTTGTCACATTGTTAATTCTCTTAATTTCCCCTACCGTGTAATCTGCTGGTGTTCACCCGCTACTCTACAGCTAGCTTGTCTTAAGTTAGACCTTCAATTTGGAAAACATATTTCAGTTTATTGACTTTTTTTTCATTTTAGGTTGGCTTCTTTAGAGCCTCTGATTTTTTTTCAGTCATTCACTTTATTTAATTCCCTGTCCCCTGCCATTTCTTTTCATAAATTTTTAGCACCCATGGTGTTCATGCTGGGGGGCAGCATTTTGCCCCTGAAGAATGTTTGTCTTATGCTGTGGTCACTTGTTAATATCACGGTGGCTTTTAAAATTTGTTATGCGTTACTGGACTTAAAGTCTCCGGAGTAATTTCCCCTCTGAAATAATTAAGTTCTGATACTGCTCTTCTCTATTTTGTCCCCTCAGATAATTCAGCAGCCTGGCTGTAGGCACCCGCTGTTTCACTGCTCCTTGCACACCTCCCCATGGTGTGCTGGGGGGCTTGGCTCAGCACCCTGGAGGCAGAAGACTCCTGTGGGTGTCAGTGGCCTTTGTGCCACCTTCAGCACACTCGTGTTGTGACTCCACCGTGCAGCGGGGGGTTCCTGCAGCCTGATTTTTTTTTCAGTCCTAAATTCTGCTCTGCGTGTGCACACACATGGGCTCCTCACAACTTTTTCAAGCACCGTCTTGCATAAAATTCCACCTCTGGCTTCATCTGCTCCAGCAGTTCAGCTTGTGGAATAGTCCCATTCTACTGCTCTGAAATGTGTGTTGCCCCAGGGACCGATTTATTACCTACTCACACACTTTTTTAAGCTTTCATGTGTAGAGAGCTGGATATCCTTAGCTGACTGGCATAAACTCCTTGTTTAGCACAGTTGTGCGGTAATGGTTGGAACATAGGCTAGGATTTTCACAACCCTGGCTTTCATTTCCTGGTGGTATTTCCAAAGGAGCATGTAGAATGTGTTGTGCACATTCAGGCCTATAGGATGCAAACATTAATGATCAGCCTCCGCTTTGTAGCAAGCTTTATAACCAGAGACTGTACTTTAATATTAGCTACTTGCAACAAGCAATTGTTCCTCAGTTTGGAGAATGGACTCAGATCTTTACAATCCTCATACTGCTGTGTGAATTTAAAGTGACTTTTAGCATTGCATCCTGTATGTTTACATTAAATGTGTTTGTAGCCTCCTTCAGCAACATGGTACTTATTTATTGGTGCTGTTATTCCATACCTACAGATTTACCGCACCGATATTGCAGCTGTTGGCTGTGGACACCTGGTAGCCTGTGAGCTACCTGTCAGAGCTTGGGATCAGCAACAAGAGGGGCAAGTGTTCTCTGTAAGAATCTCCCCCCCTTCCCTAGAAAATACATGGAGTCAACAAATCCAAGCCTGGTTGGAAACCATGATTTCTGCAAGTCCTTTAGGTGCATTTAATGCAAATTGCTCTGGAAGTTCTTCAGCTCTCATGTGAGGAAACTTCTACTCTATGTGACATATTGTGAACTCTTTCAATTGGCTCTTGTCAAGGTAGTAATTTGAACATTAGATATTTCACCTGTTCTTCTGATAGTTTGGAAAAACGAGTGTTAAAATTTAGATGTGTGCCAGAATATGGGCACATAAGCAAAAGCTTCTGATCTCATGGCAAAACGACTCTGTGGATCACATAATAGAATCATAGAACAGTTTGCGTTGGAAGGGACCTTCAAAGCCCATCTAGTCCAACGCCCCTGCAAGAAGCAGGGCCTTCTCCAACCAGATCAGGTTGCTCAGAGCCCCATCCAACCTGGCCCTGAATGTTTGCAGGGATGGGGCATCCACCACCTCTCTGGGCAACCTGTGCCAGTGTTCTACCACCCTCATTGTAACAAAGTGTATTCCTTCTATCCAGTCTGAATCAACCTCACTCTATTTTAAAACCATTACCCCTCGTCCTATCACAACTGGCCCTACTGAACAGTTTGTCCCTGTCTTTCTTGTAGGCCCCCTTGAGGTATTCAAAGACTGCTACAAGGTCTCCCCAGAGCCTTCCCTTCTCCAGGCTGAACAGCCCCAGCTCTGTATCCGTCCTCATAGAAGAGGATATAGCTACAAAGATGACTGACAGGGAAGAAACTTACACATCTCTGAATCTCTCACAAACTTTGATGGTATTGGGGATATATAAACAGAAACAAAACCTGTAAAAATTGCATTTTAGGTTTTTCCCAAGTGTGATCTGGTGCCTTTCTTCAAGGTGTGTGGCTGGTTTTTTCATCACCTTTTCCTCTCTAGACATGTGTTGTGGCCAGCTACCATACTATCTTTGCAGGCAGATACAGAATTTACTTTTCTTCTTGGTTTACATTACACTAGATTCCTATCGATCAAGGTCATACTCGTTAAGTGCAGGCCTGGCATGGGCATTTTGGGATCAGTGGCACCGACTGCTGTATGTGGACTACCCTGCGCTCTGAAGAGCAAATACGCTTTTACATTCCACATACCTTCTTGTCTTCCAAAGGATCGCTGCTTTATTATGTTTGGGAACATCAAGCGCTTAGAGAAATCCATCTCTATTTTGGTAGCACTTCTGCTGCTTTGATAGATTTTTTTTTTTCCACCAAAGGCCAGTTCAGGAAGGCTGTGAATTAAGTAGTTTTGCAATAAAATCCACAACTTCTATCTCATTTCCCCACCCCTACAAAAAGCTGGCTTCCTACAGAACAGCTGTTCTTAAAAGAACACAGCTTCCTAGTGTAAAGCGTTAGTGCTACAACGTGTTACAGTACCTACAAATATCCCATCATGAAAACTTGGACCCCCCTCTGCTGAACGGCCTGCGAAGGCAAGAATTTTGAAGCGGTTTGCTCTTTACAAACACTGATGAGTAGAAATGTGTCATTTCAAACTTCTGAGTTTGTGCTCAGAGGGAAGTATCTTTTATTTGGTTGGTTGAAGCTTGGACAATTCAAAAAGGAGGCCCAAAACTGACAATAACAGTGGCTGAAACACTTACTCTGTAAGGAGTTGCATAGCTATCACAAGCTTCTCCTCCGAAGAAACACACCAGATTAGAATGGAAAACCATTATGTCAGAGCCTGAGCACCCTGTAACGATTTCAGCTAGATTCCCAAGTCAAACCAGGTAACCACGGGAGCACTCGGTCAGTCTGCAGTGCTTTGTCAGGCTTAAGGCAGCACAGTAGCTAGGCCAGCCTTAACAACACACCTGGGCACAAGAGCACCTACACCAGCCCGCAGCTCCAGCTTACCGACTGGAAGTGCTGGCTGAAAGACTTCCTGCTCTTGAAGGCAGGGGAAAAACCCCTCATCTCTACTCACAACTTCCCCTGCTGAGTGTTATCCCTTTTTCAAACACACGTTAGCAACAGATAACTTGAACTTCACACAAGCGATGTTTTAAAAATTTATTCTGTAAACTCCATACTGGGTCTTCAGTTCTCCTTTTCCTGCACAGTCTTTGTTCCACGCAGTCTACCCGTACGACGGGCAGCAATGAGACCAACTTTGCGCCCAGCAGGAGCGTCTCTCCTGATGGTTGAAGGCTTGCCAATGTGCTGATGGTTACCACCACCAAAGGGATGTTCTACAGGCTGCGGAAAAGGAAATCAAGTCATCAATATAATTAGCAACAGGAATGAGTAATGACATTTAACAGCAATAAACTGATTTAAGGGAATAAAAAGTTTAAAACGGTGTCATTTTTCATACAGCGCAGTAACTACCAAGTGCTGCTAACTGCCCCAATTAAATGTGCACTTACCGGGTAGTCTGTGAAGCCTTCCTTCTAGAGACATGCCAGACTCCTCCCCACAAACAAATCCTTTCTAACCCATAAAAAGGAAAGTGAAAACTATGACTGAAAATACTCACGTTCATGGCCACACCACGGACACGTGGCCAGCAGTTTCTCTTCGCCTTGTATTTGTGATAGGCACGGCCAGCCTTCAGGATGGGCTTGTCAATACGACCTCCACCAGCAACAATTCCTGAAAAAAATTGCAGGAATGATAACACGCACATGTAACAGACAAGAGCGCGAAAGAAACAGTTTAAGAACAAGACCAATTCCTAATAATATCCAAGGTCTAAGAATAAGCTTCTGATGGCCCATCTCAAACAATCCCAAGTGTATACTCAAACTAGTATCTTCCAGCCAACACAGCAGCTACCGGGAAGAAAGTTAGCTCCACCCCAGCCGAAACCAGGACAGAGATTAAGCTGAAGCTACTAACCACACGTGAAGTGATCTGCAAGGAGACAGAGACTTTAATTACTGTTTTTCAATCCAGACATACAGGATTGACCTTGGCGCTTTTTCTAAAGCATTACCAGTTTTATTGCTAGGGTTTCTTCAGGAAAAAAAAGGGTTTTTTTAGTGTTTCATTTCGTACTTTCTTTCGTTGGAAGAGCTCAGTGGACTGTCAAGTCCTTTTGAAGTTTAATAGCCAGTTATTTCATTAATTATTTATTCAATTTTACCAGAGTAACAGAGCACAGATTATTAATTTTGATGTTTTGTGTTTGGATGCAGGGACATTCACTAACTTCTCTCTCATCAAGACAAATAAAACTGCTTGAGTCTATCAGTCCTCTCTTTTTAACCTTCCACCTTTAACACTTGTCCAGGACTACATCAACTGTCAAAAGACAAGTATAGCTGCCAGTCAAGTGCGTAACAAAGCTGGTAAGACTGAAGTGGTCTTTTTATTCATTTGTCAGACCTTCCAGAACACTTCATCCAACTGAGAACACCTACAGCAGCGAAGCACCTCCAGCACAACCCCTACAGGCTCATTTGCTGTATCAAAAGCAGAAAACCATTAACGCCATTTTCTGCAAAGTCCTTTCCAGAGGACCGCAGATTTTACAGGCTGAGTGGCTGCGTTACAGCTTGAGGACAATCAGCATCTGCTTTTCTGTCCTCTCGCTAGGTCAGACTATCTCCAAGTTTAAGTCCCATCACCAAAAGTAATGCAGGCATAATGCATGAGTTCGGGAGTTGTGCATAATCCTGGCTCAAGCCTGTAAATGGCGCCACTTTCCAGCGGTCCCAGCATTGGGAACTGGGGCCCCGCCTGAAAGCTTGCTTAGCAGTACGTACACTCAGTGACAAGTTCACAGCTGTCACTCCTTACCAACAACAGCTCTGTTTGCGGAAGAAATCACTTTCTTGGAGCCAGAGGGAAGCTTCACTCTGGTTTTCTTTGTTTCAGGGTTGTGAGAGATAACAGTGGCGTAGTTTCCGGAAGCACGGGCCAGCTTTCCACGGTCACCGGGTTTCTCCTCAAGGCAGCACACGATGGTCCCTTCCGGCATGGTGCCAACAGGGAGAACATTGCCGATGTTCAGCTGAGCTGCAAAGAGCAACCAGAGCATCAACAGCTTCTGTTGATTCAGGCTCCTGTACCGGAATTACAATCCTTTTTAACATGAGCCTCTGTGCATGGGAGGGCACCGCGCAAATGCTTCCGTAGAAGAGGCAGGGGCGCTTTTTACTGTTTGACTCAAAACACAAGTTTCATGTTCAGTGTAACAGAAAGGCAGACAAAATGGGACTTGAGACAAAACAATCCAAACATTTGACGAGAACTGTGGTTATGCCTGTTCATCAAAGCAGGCTGCATGAGGAGACTGCCATCTCCAAGAAGGAAATCTAGGTTTGCTTGAAGCTACTGCTTTGTGATGGTTCACAAATGCACTTAAATATCCCAAACTCCACGTATCCAGATGACATCTGAATGTCATCTGCCCAGGCAACAGGCTTTTAGTCTTAACTCACCTTTCTTGCCGCAGTAAACAAACTGACCAGTATGAATACCCTCAGCAGCAATGAACAGTTCAGTTCTTTTCTTAAACCTGTACGGGTCACGGAAGGCAATCTTGGCAAGGGGAGCGCCTCGGCCAGGATCATGAATGATGTCCTGTTGGAACAGGGATGTGCTTTAGAACAGGATGCAGCACTTGTCACAGGTTCTGCAGAAATCAAAGAACTAGAAAAAGTGGAGATGATTACTACTGAGACAAGGAGATCCTAGTGAGAATTTCCTCAGAGGGACCTTGATTTCTCCTGATGTGAGTGAGTTTAAGATTCACATTTGTAAGAATACAACCTCAAGTATCTGCATCACAAAATAATGACTCTGGTTAAGTGTGCTCCTTGAAACTAACCAAGTCTGAACTGTTTTATTCCTGACATTCTGCAAATAGCAGATCTCTCCATACTAAGAAACTAACTTTCACTAGTTGCCTCATCACCTTTGGACAGAGACAAAGCTGGACATAAGCAGCAATTTCTCCAAGTGTTTTTTTAGAATGGAAGTGTTTCTAACCTTCTGGTATTAAGTACATTGAGGTTATATAAGCCCCTAAATGTGGAAGCACAGACTTACTGTTTTTTCTCTTTGAAAAATACGTCAACTCTGTTCCTCACAGACACTGAGACTCCAATACACAACCACCTATTTTAGACTACAGCCAAGAAATTAAATCACTTTAAGGTGTGTCTGTCTTCTAGGAAAACTCAGATGTTGCTGGTGTCCAGTATTAATGGTTTTTTTTTTTTTCTACTGTTTTCAACCCTGTTGGGCAGAACCCTCCCACATATTACATAAAAAAGTAGTTGGGTAGGTTTGACTTATCATCAAACTCGACTAGAGCGAGTTTGAAGAAAGTTCCTTCTACAGCCTGAAGACGACCTTGCTCTAAAAGGCTGGAGAGACAGCCAGATGTTCAGAGCACCCAGAGGCACTGCTTGCAATTTAAGTCACTGACACCCAAAGAATACCTACAGCACAGCTGAAAAGCTGTACCATGGCCCAAATAAAAGTACTGCCTTGCCCCCGCTGCTCAAGGCTAAGCTGATTAATACTATTTAGTAACACTGATTTTTTTATTTTTTTTTAAGATGCAATCAACTACACAGACAACTCTCCCCCTCCATGTTTCCTGAGGCACAGGGAATTCTCAGGCAATATAAAAGCACGCCGATATTCCCACATTAGCAAAGCTCTAACAGACAACCGTGCCACTGTCTACGTGCTGCCAGCTTCTTTACTTCAACGCCGTCCTAAACCCAAAGTGGTTTAGCGTTTCAAGGAACGCGATTTATTTAGCTAAACGCGAGCAGCCCGAGCAAGGAAGAGCCAAACGGCTGCCACCGCCCCTGACGGGGCCGCAGACCCGTCACACGAGGGAGGGGCAGAGGGACGCGCGCCCCAGGGCCGCCGAGGGCCCTTCCCGCCGCGCCGCCCGCCGTACCTTGACGATGCCCTTGATGTACCCGTGCCTCTCGGCGAAGTCGACGGCGCGGAGCTTGGCCGGGCCCTTCCTGTGCTTCACGTGGGCGCGGAAGACGGAGCCCGCGCCCTTCCTCTGGCCCCGGATAACGCGGCCCATGGCGCCCTGCGGGCAGAGGGCCCACACCCCCCGTTAGCGAGGGCACCCCTCCTCCGTAACCCCCCGCAGCCGCCAACGCCCGGCCCGGCCCGGCCGCACCAGGCCGCGGCGCCCGGCCGCACCAGGCCGCGGCTCCCGGCCCCCCCTCCCTGCGCAGCGGCGCAACCCGGCCCGGTCCCCCTGCGCGGGGGCGGGGTAGAGCCGGGGCGGGCGGCAGCAGCGGCCCCGCCGCGGGTGAGGGGCGGATGGCGGCGGATGGGGGACGCGGCAGCCCCGCTCCTACCTCCCCTGCGGCCTGGCTGGGAAAGAAGGAAGCGCCGACGTCACCGCGGCGCCAAGACCCTTCCGGCGCGGGGCGGGCGGCAGTCGCGCCGCCATTGACGTCACGCCTCGCCGCTGCCAGGCAACCGAGGGCCTGCCCGTCCCCGGAGCCGCGCAGGCCGCGCCCCGCCTTGGCGCCAGCCCTGGGCCGAGGAGTCCTCGGTTCCCCCCAGACCGACCCGAATTGACCCGGCGGCGCTGGCCGTGAGGCGGCCCGGGTAACGGGGCAGAGAGGCCCGGTGTCGGCCGGGGGTTGCCGTCCCCGCGGGCCCCAGTCCCGGCGGGAGGCAGGGGCGGTTGCCTGGGCGAGGGCAGGCCGGCAAGGGCAGCCCGAGGGGCTGGGGATGATCTGCCCCCGCGCTCCGGTCAAGGGTCTCAGAATTTTATTGCTCCACTTCTTTGGTTTTTGGTTTCGTCTTTTTTTTTGAGGCAGTTACTGTTTAAAAACGTGGAGGGCTGATAGCCTGCTGCCTGGAGACCTTGTGCACGCAACCAAGCTCCCCGGGCCAAGAGCCATTCCTAAAATAAGCCGTCATGCCAAAACCTTTCTTAATTAGCCGAACTGAAGATGCTGTGTGCAGGAAGAGGCTCCTTGACTGATTATAATTTTTTTTTTTTTTTAAAGATTTGTGTATTATGCAGTTTTAACAGCTGCAGATTTCAGGCTATGAAGTGACTAAAGATAAAAACCCTGCAGCTGCTTTAAGCTGCCTCTGCCAAATGTTTATTGATATTAATTAGGGCATAATTGAGAGATAATGCAAAGCAGAGGTAATCGGCTTACTGTTCCTAATCAACTTGTGCTATGCCCTGGAAGGGGAAATGAAAAGTGCCTTAACTTCTTTAACAGTCTGCTAGGTTTTCAGCATCTTCTTTCCGAAGAGGTCTCTGCTGATGACCCAGTTCCCTGGAGATGGACAATTTGACTTTAGATTGACTCATTGGACATGAGGAAAAGTTCACCAGTGTAGGCCCATAAATGCAATTGTCCTCCTTGCCTTGAACTGAGAAGAACAGAAGCATCCACCATTTCTTGGTAGATAAGCTTTCCCACATCAGTCTTCCCAGGACAAATGGAAGGCGCATCCCTCATTACAGGCAAAAAATCCTAATACTAAGGGCTCTGAGTCACAGTCCTTGCCAGATTCAGCCACCACAGGTAAAAAGATTTAGCACAGCCAACTGTCTGCTCTGCTCATCTGCTGGAGGTTACTGTCCCTCCAGCAAACAGCCAGTATGCAGGCTTCCCAGGCTGAGCCCTGTTTGACATATTGCAGCTCAACATATTACAACAAAGTGCCACTTTTTTTGGTTTACAATGATACACTGAGTATAAATAACTCAAGATCTTGATTTATGGTTCCTGCTGGCTTCAGTTGTGGGGGCAGGAGCGTTGTTAGATTTTGCTACTAAATCTGACAAGAATCAGAGCCACAAGGAACTACCTGAATTTTCACTCCTCTTCTGTGTTCTTTGTAGCAAATTAATTAAAGGACTTAGTAATCAATTATATAAGAAGATAAGTAGTTGTGTAATGATTTAGTACACTCATTCATTTTATTACCCTATAGCAGCTATACTTTGCATTCATTTTATTATTATTATTTAATTCACAGTGCAGTCTTGCATACTGCCTCCGCCATCTGTGAAGTTGCGGCCCCTCGGTTCTGTTGTGGGCTTGGCCAGCCGCCTCGCCGCTAAGGTATTGCTGCAACGCGGAGGGCAAGGCTGAAACCGGAGTAATCCCTTGCTCCTCCCTACCAGCTTCTTGCACGTTCTGAATATTGTTAGAACTGTCCGTACCGGAACAGGGCAAAGAGTTCTGAGTTCACCATCGCAACAGATACTGTTTCAGCCTTTCCTCCCACTCATGCTGAACGGTGAGCACCTATTTGTATCACCTCAGGCTGTGTATGCATGTACCTCTCGATCAGAGCGTGCTGCGTGCCCAGGGTTCCAGTGCCGGTGTCATCCAAGCTGGCTCTTAAGTGTTTTTCCGTCAGAGAAAACCAGGATAAGGCTGGGAATGGTATGGATCTCAGTCTCATCTCTGTATGTGCTCGTGATTTCCTTAGACTACGCTCCTGGATGGAAAACCCTGAAAGCCTCCCAAGTTTTCTAGCCTTGATGGAGTCTGGGAATCAGAGAAGACATGCAAATAGATGACAGAACTGCATCAGTGATGATATAACTTTATCATTGCTTTCCCCTGCTATAAGAGACAACGTTAGCTACACACTTGCGTTGTGAAGGAATAACAGCCTTGTATTACCTGACCTGGCCAAGCACAGACTGAACTCAGAATAAGGTTAAATATTTTGTTTAACTGTGCTTTCAGAACCCATCCGTAGCAGATTTTGCTGCGTGAGGAGGAGGTGGCAGCAGCAGAGGTACAGCAGGACAAGCCCATGCTGGGCAACACAACCTGAGACTACCGATGGGGCTACCGATAGCACGACAAAAGCATCGCCCACCAGTACAGGCATTGCCTGGCAGTGCCTACCACAGCGTTGCTGTGCAGCAGCTATTCTCTGGTGCAGCTTTGAGTCCTAGATTTTGGCCTTCAGGACATCAGCTCTGGTGACTGCAGCTGCTCTGGCTTAAGATGTTTCTGCCGTTACTGGCCGCCCTGCCTCTCCGCCAGGAGTTACAGCCGCGGGGGAAGAGGAGTGGAGACAGGTCCAATGTGCTGGATTTCCCTGTCCAAGGCCTCTTTTCCTACCTGAACTCGGGCTGTGCTGGAGCTGGGGGGCTGGCTCATCTGCCTGAGGCATCCCTGCAGCAAGCACGGGGATGTCCAGATAGCCCAGGTGCATCCTGCACGTCTGCAGGGATCAACTCCGCAGTACAAGGGCCGAGGTCTAAGGCTCTAGGGAATCCTTGACCTCAGCCTGCGTGCGTTATGCCTCTCAGACATGCGCACAGAAGTCTGGATGGAAGTCTGACAGTGGTAGGCGAAATAGGGTATGTTTCCAAACCACAGCTGCTGCACGTCACAGCCCGGTATTTTGGCAGCAACTTCCTTCTTTGGCTGCTTAAACTACAACACTCTGCTGAGGTGGCTGAGGCACGGCCCCACATTCTTGCTACCAGGGCAGTAACATTCAGCAGTGGGGAAGCACCCACACTGCCAGGGAAGGCCGGGTCTTGTACCACCATGACTACTTCCACGGGACTGTGTCTGTCGGAGCCCCTCCTCACGCATCTCCCTGTGGCTAGTACATTTGCTGGGATCATGGAGAAAGGGTAAAAACCACCCCCATGATTCTGGAAGGTTTTTGGTGGAGTTGTGGGTACGCTGCTGCGAGCGCAGCACACTATATGCATGCTGGCAACAACTCAAAGGTGTGTTAACTTAATTAATCCTTTCCTGACAGTCACAGGCTAATTTGCTAAAGGTTAATTGCACTGTAAATAGAAAAAGGGGTGGTGGTCTGTTTGCGACAGATGGCAGCCAGGGAAAAATTTTGATGAGACTGCTGTTTGGAGAAGGGGAAGAAAGCAGTGAGGTTTCTCTAGGACCCCACCTTGAGAAGGGAACTGAGAAGAAGGGAAGCCCCTTACTCTATCTGTCCATCTTTTGAAGGGGAAGGAAATAAAGGATGTCCGTAAGATTCACATGAGTGTTTCCTCTCTGGGAGTGGTATCCTACAATGAACATAATCCCGACCTCCTTCAGGTGAGCACATCTCTCTGTTTATGGTCTTGCTGACCTCTCTGGGGCTTTGCATGGGATTAGGAACTGACATGTGGACTCCAGCCAGGCTGCAGTGTCACAGTCCCAGTCTGCAAAAATAACATTCCTGCTAATCCCCAGCAAACACACGCAGGGCGATCCTATTACCGTGGGCTTCTGCTCCCAGAGCAGGGCAGAAGGGGTGCAAGCCACCTGCCGCCACTGAAGCAAAGGGCCAGCCACAGAAAGGAGCTACTGCACAGACTGTTGAAGGAGCAAAGCCACGCCTCCTGCTCTGCATCCAGAAAAACTGCCTGGACTCAGAGGAAATGTCCTGGGCCTGCCGTATCCTGTATCTAAAAGCAAAGCAGCCCTTTGCAAGGATCCCCTAACAGCAGCCCTCTCCGTACCACCCTCGGCATCCTGGCGAGGCACAGCCCACTCATCTGTACTCAACTCTTCTGGCTTTTCAGAGGAGACAAAAATCCCTCTGCTGAGACACCACAGGCCTCCATCCCAGTGACAGCTCCCAAAACAAATACCTTTGCCCTCTTCAGAGGAACTTCTCCTGAAAGGACCAGCTTCTCTTTGCTGTCTTGAAATAAATATTCTCCCTCAACTGTACCCAGCTCCCTCCTCCCCAGCCTGTCTCATTCCTAAACCCTGGAGGGAGCTCCAGGAAAATTACTTCAGCTTTCCCTTCTGCTCTTGCATGAAGCAGATGAGGTCTGTGGCCTCATGACAACCACTTAATCATAACTAAATTGTAGCTCCTCGCTAAAGCTTCCCTGTAGATATAGCACTGGGTGACCTGGGAGGAAACCTTACTCTTTACAGGGTTTCCAGATCATAATTTGCAAGGCAAAAATGTATGCAGAAAAATCCTTGCCAATTGCCTAATCCGCACGCTCAGCCTGCGCTCCCTTTTGAGTTATTGCTTTTGTGCATCAGCACAAGAGAAAGAACTGGCATACCTCCGATAATACGCATGGCATTCCCCGGGCTGACAAAGGTGCGGCAAAGACCTCGCCCATGGGGCACAAGAGACCCCAGCTGTGCCAGGACAGGTTTTATCACAGAAGCAGGCAGGTAAGATTGGAACCGTGCGCAGAGGAAAAGCCAGCTAGGTGACTGTTTTCTTACCCAAAAGGGAGCTGACTTCTGTATAGCCAAGCCTTTCTAGGGGGGTATGAGTTTGCAAGCATTTGGTGTTATTTGCCATCTAAGGACAGTCTGGATTTCTTGTGAAAGGGGAGACTCAGAGCTGCAGAGGTGGAAAGTTCCAATGAAAACAAAGCAATTTACACTTCACAGATGGGTTTTGCAATCTCTTATTAATTAGCTTCTGGTGACCTCTAGAGGCTTTTACCCCAAAGCACTTTGTTTCTAAGGATCTCTCCCGTTCCGAAACAATGGGCATGACAAAAGCTCTGCTTTATTTTAGTTTCAAACCAAGATTAATTTTAGTCTTAACAGCGAAGGTATTGGGAAATAATAATTAATGGTTATTCTTTTCCTCCCATTAAACATGGTAATAATAATTTCCAAAGTACAGCAACCTCAATGTCTGCACAGTAACTGTTGTCAGTATTCTGGAAATTAGATTTGCATTCTGCAAGAAATTTGCTTTGTGCATTGTCAAGTAAGAGAGGAGCTACTTCCCTTCCTTCGTTATCTCTAATGATATATTCAACTAATCGCTGATCCTGGAAAAACTGCCCACCTATCTGGTGAGATAGTTCAGTTGCTTACATGCCCGTGAGTTATGTGTGCTTAAGGTACAGGCGTTCCACATGCGTGACGATAGATGTCTTCGCAGGACACAGCCTTTCTGGACTAGTCCTTGCAAGGGACTGCTCAAATACTGTGCTAGTCCTTTCGGTTTGGAGCATGACCATGTTTTCTGAAAAATTATTTTCAGCTGTCAACAGTGAAAAATTGACAACCCACCAGATTCAAGGCCAAGCAACACTGCATGTGGGAAAATTAACTTCTACCTGCATTGTAAAACAACAATAAAACTACCTGCAGAGAAGAGTGATGCAAGACCATGTCTAAGAAAAAAAGTGTTGTTTTAGTTATACACCTGCCTAAGCTTTTTTTCTTAATGAGATAAATAATAGGGGCAGCTGATGGAGAGGGGGAGAAATCCACTGAGCTGATTTTCTTTCCTCTTGAGTAGCTGAGATACGGGATTCAAACTGTACTGAAGAATTGAGAGAACTGGAAGGAGAGACAGAAGAGCAGTGAGACACTGCCCAGAGAGACATTGGGGAGTTAACTGAGAGAGGCTTACAGCCATGGAGAAGCTTAGCAAGAAACAGACAGCAAAGCTGAAGGAGGTGAAGTGTATCTGCAGCAATGCACAGCTCAAAAAAACTCTTTAGCAAACTTGCAGTCCTACAGTGATGTGTGGGAGACCTCCTAAAGATTTCTAATTTAAGAGCACCCAGCTGTACTTTCAGATTTAGTTATTATTGCTTTCTCTACCCAAGTCCCCCCAGAATTGTTTTTCTCTTTGCATTTCCTCAGGGACCTTCTGCCACCACTTTAATGGCAGCATTTGTTTGGTGACAACATCCCTGGAGGCTACAGCCAGGGTAGTTTGTGCGTCCAGCTCAGAAACCAAATACAATAGCATAGGATTTTCTCTTGCTTGATAGATGTGACCCATAAAAGAGGAAAAAAAAAGTGATGTTTTGGTATTTTTTGTTTTCTTATGGCATAATGTTGGATGAGCTTTTTTTAAAAAGAAAATTTCATTATTTTCTTGGGTGGTTTTTTTTTTTCATAATCTCTTGCTTTGTTCTTGCTCTGTTTGCCATGTGGGCAATACAGCTGAAGGAATTTCATGCCTCAAAAGAGAAAGGAATCCTGAGCTACTGAGGGGAATTAAAAATGGAGTAAGGGGGAAAGATTTAAAAAAGGATTTAAAAATAATTTTAATTCAGACTGTGTAAAAACTCTTCTGAGATTGTT
The DNA here is from genome assembly GCA_011801015.1 of Ardeotis arabs. Classification (NCBI taxonomy): domain Eukaryota; kingdom Metazoa; phylum Chordata; class Aves; order Otidiformes; family Otididae; genus Ardeotis; species Ardeotis arabs. The sequence goes on along the minus strand of JAAGAY010134582.1, from coordinate 6,344 downwards.
TGAATCAAAACTCATGAGAAACACATGGGAGAAAAGTTCAATTTGTTACAGATCTGCCATTCTCCTGTATCTTCTAAGTGCAACCTACAAAACTAATTTGATTTCATTTGTCCTCCAAGAAGTCCTCTAGCAGAAGGTGGCTGGGGGTGAGGGGAACCTCTCTGTTTTGATATTTGTGAGATAAAAAGAAAACCAAGCTCTAAGACCACTTGCATAAGCTTTGTAAAGCACGATGAAGTAAAAAGAAAAAAAAAAAAGGCAGTTCTTTTGTAGTTACCAAGCAATGCTGGTTCCATATAGTGCACTAGCATTTTTAATTTACACGGGTTTGTTGGCTGGATACTTTTGATCAATAGCACAATTTTCTGCTAACCAGAAAATTACAGGTACTTTTCATGTGGACTTTTTGTGGGTATAACCTTTTGAACTTTTCTAATTTCTTAATGAAAGATGAGAAAAAAATATTGGTCCTGCCTTTTCTCCAGCTACTGTTTTTCCTTCCTTTTTTTCAGAGATAAAATAGGAGAAAGAGTAAAAGGAAAGACAGGAGAAAGAAAACAAACATAAAAGGGGAAAACAGAGAAGTGAAACTCCTCCTCCCTCCAAGTAACTGTTGGGGTTTTTTTCATTAAATATGCATTTAAGATTTCCATTTCCAAATGGAAAAAATGTGACCGGCTCCAAATATAAAACAATGCTTGAGGGCAGGCCTAAAGAGAGCAATAAATCAGAGCAGAAAACATTTTGCTTGGGGAACACATCACGACTAGAACATAAATAATCCTCTTTTCTTCTACATGCAACATAAAATACACACAGCTGTGTGCAGAGGCACACGCACATACCCATGCTCGTACACAGAGATGCATCCAGGCCCCATTTCCCCAGGGCAGTTCTCTGACGGCGCAAGAGGTGAAGGGTTATGACAGAGGCGGTCGGTGACATGGTGTCTGCTGAAAATCTCAATAAAATTACACTAGCGGAGCCAAACTCACAGAGAGCACTCCGAGATGTCACCAGGAGGAAGTAACCCCTTGGCTGCCGGCCAACAGGAAACTCCCTGGACCTGTCCCCACAATAAAATACTATTTATTTCTTAGTAATCGTGACAGTCCCAAAATATTTGCTTCTCTGTGGCAGGATCACACAATGGAAAGTGGCCTTAAATTGGGGCTGCGCTGAGAGAGAGGCTTGCCAGGGTATGTGTCTACTCCGAGCTCTACTCCAGAGCTCAGGATCGCCGCACACATCATGCATGGCTTGCCTGTGTAAGTCAGATGCTCGTATGGGACTGATCCAAGCACAACATCTGGGGCTCCAGAGCCTTCTCCCTGACCTGGGATCTTGGGAGCCTGTGGCTAGCACACAGCAAATCTGAGGCTCATGCTGCTGGATCTGGCTTCACTGCACCAGCTATGCACAGACCCATCTCATGGCGCACAGGAGAGAGGTTGCTCTGTGAGCTGGGCAAATCTCCACACATGCTTGTGCACACCCACAGCACCCTGTACCCTCCCAGTTCTCAGCTTGGTCTCAAGTACAAGATTTGTTTTCTCCATTTTGAGCCCTCTCGCTGGCCTTACAGAGTTTGCCCTCCCAACAAACGTCGTATTATTCTTCCTTGTCTACTGACAGCTCCTTAGTCATGTTTAGCACCAGAAATTAATAAAGAGGTTTTTCCATTAATGACCTCTGAGGAAAGGTAGCTTACTTCAGTGTCTTCAGGGACACTTCCAAAATCCAGCACATGTAGACCTGCAGTGGGCCACACAAGTGGGAGTGATGCTGTGGCAGCTGCTTTCCTTACCAATCCTGAGGAGTTTCCGAGACAAAAACAATTCAATTCAAAGCATCTAGAGGGATCCTGGGTGGGCCAAAGCTCTTTTGCAGGTAGAAAAGCAATGTCATGTACCTTCCAGCAGAACTTGCTGGGATCTGTGTGGCAATTTCCTCCCTCTTAGATCTTCCAGTGAATTTTTCCATCACAGGGATAATCCAACCTAATCACTTCCATTTGACCCAGTTTAATCACCACCTTCCTGAAACTGAGTTAATAGGTGCTTAATGTTAACCAGCAAGCAAGGAGGATCGTTCCTAAAAGACCTCAGAAAATCACTCTACAGTTCATAACGCACTCAATTTTTTTTTTTTAATTTGTTAGGCAGAGTTGGTAACTTCTGAGGCCCAAACCACAATACACCTTGAACTCACTAAGCTAAAAATACTGACTTGCCAATGACAGAATACTAATGAATCTTCCACAGGAAAACTAATCCATCATTTCCCTCCCTACAGGAACACACAGAAGTGTTTAAATATCTAAAGATTTTGTATAGCCTCTCTGCCTGTAACATTGTACGCTGAGATCTTGATTCAGGTACTGTAGGCATATATTTTCCTTCTTGCAAGATTTGTTTTTGGCTTATTATTCCATGTCTGTCATCCTGCAATAGCGCTAATTTTAATTTTGCTTTGCAAGTTATGACAGCATTCATAAATAGAGTCTCTGCTTTTGAGATGGTTTTGGTTTTATCCTTTCAGATACATGTCAGGGAGCAGCAGCAGCGGGGTGCTCCACATTCTGGGATGAGCTGGGAGCCCTGTGTAGCCCCAAGCCAGGCAGTGCCCTCACCCACAGCCATGGTGCAGACCCAGGCATGGTGCTCCCAGGCCAGAGAATGCCGGGGTCGGGGTCCGGGGTTGGGGTCCCAGCTCGGGTCCCTTGTCATGGCTCAGGGCTATTACTGCACTCAGGGAGCCAGTGATCCCACAGCAGGACAGCAGTACTGTTCTAGTTAAAGCTGAAGAGTGCTTCTTGGTTTAGACTATTCTATGTTCTCTAAAATTCACATCGGTCATGTTGTCTCAAGATCTCCTGTAAGCAAGGGAATAGAGTAATGTTGATAGGTCATCTGAGCTGAGGTTTTCAAGTTACAGCCACCTCCTCCTTCCCTCCTCCTTCCTCCAAAAAGGTCACTTTATGCATATTTCCTCATTCTCCTTTGAGTGACAACATTTGTAACCACTGCACCATGACGACACGTGCACTCCAGGTGTGTGAGCTTGGCTAACCGTACGTATATGGTACCCCACGCTTGATGGTAAGAGCATAAGGGGGAACACGCACCGAGTTCATTGCGATTCACCTCCACTACTTGACTTGAGATGGGAGTTTCTTGCTGCAGCAAAACCACTGCTACTTAGCAACTTTATGTATTCGTCTCTTAAATAGACCAAAAGAGTTGTGTTTCTCTCTTCCCTGCTACCTGTTGGCACCTCTTTTTTGGTTTGTGGATTTTCTTTTCCATTTCATTACTGGTTCTGTTTTGTTTGTTTGTTTGTTTAGGCTTTAAACATGGATCTTTTAAATAGCGAACACACTTAATGCCTTCACTGCCTGGAAAGATCTCGCATCCCAGGGCTGAGGTTGTAGTGGACTCACACTGCAACAATCTCAATTGCCTCTTGATGATGGCATCAAGATGATGATACCATCACCCTCTCCGCCTTCAACACCAAGCTCACCTGCTGTTCTTCTACTGAGAAAAGGACCTTGGCCTCATCTGTGGATACAGCGGGTTTGCTCTGTTCAACTTCGTCATCAGCATCAGGGGTGAGTGGGATTCAGCATTCACACAGATACCATACCAGGGGGACTTTGCTCATGCCTCAGTCAGAGGCGAGGATCACAGAAGAGCTGGCAGTCTTCCTATTGAGTATAGTTCCTGGCTCCTTGCTACTGGAAACTTATTCATTCACGGCAATGTGGTAGTTTAAGGTAGAGGCTCAAATAGCAGATGCTTATCTTACCACCCTAAGACCCCTTTTTTAATACTCCTGTGTTCCCCCAAACCAGTGAGACTGAAGATGAGGAAGGGTTGAGGGGCAGCTCGAGGACTTGTGCCAGCTGTACATTCTGACTGAGAGGACCATTGCCAAGGAATGGGAGGCAGTGGAGGTGCACAGCTGGGCTCCCATGGATGTCGATCCTGAAAAATTACTATTTAATAAATAAACACGATATTGTATCCACACCAGAAGCATTGTTAGCAGAGAAGCGAGTTGCTTGTGGAGCCTCACTGCCATCTAGCATGTGAAGATGGTCTGTATTTAATCCTTTGAAACTTCCCAAACAAGAATTCTTTTAACATGAACTGAAACCTCTGACCATCATAAAATACACGGTACGGTTACATGTCCCCGCTTCCTCCCTGTTGCCGCAATACAGCCTTCATACTTCTGTGTTGAATCATCAGGTTTGCAATTCTAAACCCGGTCTCCAGCAACGTTACTACACAGTAGGGAAACAGAACACGTGTTGGACAAAACCTGACAAAGCAACACTTGGATTTAGGTCAGGCACAGCAAACAGGAGTTACTTGTACGCTATACCTGGCTCCCATTCAAACACGGAGCCTGACGAATTCACACTAGCCCAGACACGCAGAATGGTATCTCCCTTTTTCCTTTCCACAGAGATTCCTTTTCAGACAGTACCTTCGGCTCCTCGTTTCTGTGCCCCCACAACTACCATTCACCCAGGCTGCCTGACTGCTGGCCACCCCCTTGGCAAGCAGACACTCTTGTGTTGCTCCTGCTATGAACGCAAACTGCAGAATTCACTGCTGACACGGGGCTTGCCTGAACCATCAAGATACACGTGTACTTCTCTTCTTACTGCAACGGCAGTGCTGCCTGCATGCTGCTACCCACTTGCCTATTTACCAGTCAATACTGCACAGCTACTGTCACAAAGCAAGCAGCAGACAGTGCTGAAACTCCAACCGCACATCCTACACCATTCAGATGATCTACCTTGGCCTCCTGCATAACTCTGACCAAGAAATCCTCTGCTAGACCTAATATGATGGACTATCAAGGCTCCCAGGGTGTGCAGCCTTCATTCAGCGATGCTTCTAAGATGGCAAATTCACCTTTCATCCTGATGTTCTTTTGGTTTTTGTCTCTCACCCCACTGTTTCTTGATCCCTTCCCATTTTCCCCTGGCTGCTAGTGTTTCCTGGTGGTAGAAGCAGACTTTAGTTTCTGTTCCAGAATTGGCAGAGGCTTTTAACTCTGCATTTTAGTCTGGTTTTGCAAAGGCTTCAGTTTGTAATACCTTAACTCCTCTTTTGCTGGCTATTGGAGTTGACTGTTGTCATTCGCTGTCTTCTGGACCAGCTCAGGGCCCCTTAGTGCAGCTCACTCTGCAGTAATGAAGTTATGGACAAATGTTACAAATCTTTCGATTAATGTAAGTATTATTATTCTATAATAAATGCATGATGACTTTACACATTTATAGGGATTATCTTTAGTTATATTTTATATTCAAAATAGAAAAGTACAATATCACAAACACATGAAGTATGCTGAATTTAGCCATAAAATATTTTTCAGCTTTGCTAATTCTGATGGGAAAAGAAATTAAATCAGACTGAGAATGTAGTAACCTCACTTAGGAATTTAAGACTGATTTGGTGGTAGGAGATTACACAGATACCAGTAGTTTTTATGGGATCACTTGGGCTTAGGTGGCATCTTGAGTACTTTGTCAGGCTGTACCAGAAATCAATTTAGCATAGCTCTATTTTTTCTTCAGCTCATACTCAAAGTTTAACATGTATATGCCTCAATCTTGAAATACTTCTCCAGGTTTCTATTGAAAACATATGCGAGCTAGGCACAGTCAACTGCGGTAGGTTTCCCTGAGGCGTATCTTAAGTGCTGGGATTCCTGAGAAGCTTTCAGGATGTTCTGAAGGGAAACACACAGCTCCTCTCTGCAGCACATCACAGCTTCTGCACCTGCTTGTGGGTCTGGAAGGCCAAGTTCATAGAATGCAATAACTCTTGTCCTCCCAATTTCTCTCTGCTTGGTGCTTTAGAACAGTTAACTAGCATGGGTTTTCTTCGTATCGCTAATTCTATCTTGGCTCTCATATGCCTGGCCATCCCCTCTATAGCAGCCAGAGTAACTTCCCATTCCTGGTATTTTCAGCACATGTCTAGAAGTCTAGAATGGGGCAGTGAATTTTGACTCTAAGTGGTTCCTCTGTGCTGTAATTGTCAATTTGGATGTATTCGGTTCTTTTATTTTCTACCTTATTTGTGTATTTGTATAAAAATAAAGAATCCTGGTGGGTATTTTTAGTGCAGGTTCCAGGGATGTCGGCCTTTTCTTAAGGGCTTAGATGGGGAACTCTGAGTTCTTTGTTAGCCAGTGCGTTGTCTGTACTGGTGCCATACATTAAAGGAGCTGGAATAAAATTGGCACAATATCCAGTTTCACCCAAATGAGGTTGTTGAGCAGGATCCAGAAGATCTGTATCCACAGAGGGCAAA
>JAAGAY010134581.1:0-12149 GCA_011801015.1 Ardeotis arabs | reverse complement strand
ACTGAGGGTGGTGGAACACTGGAACAGGTTGCCCAGAGAGGTGGTGGATGCCCCATCCCTGGAAACATTCCAGGCCAGGTTGGCCGGGGCTCTGAGCAACCTGATCTGGTTGGAGATGTCCCTGCTCTTTGCAGGGGGGTTGGACTGGATGGGCTTTAAAGGTCCCTTCCCACTCAAACCATTCCATGATTCTAAAAACACATTTTTAAGAATACCTTGTGCCAGAGTGGTAACATCTTTTGCCTATGCATCTTCAATTATTATTCTATCTTAAACATTATTATTTTTAACTCAGTTGAGGGCCTCTCACTGCAGATCAGGAAAGAGTTAAGGCCTCAGAGGTCAGCAGCGTAGATACTCCCGACCACCGAAATGGAATTCCATTGCAATGGGCACATCGACTGCAACAGCAGCTTATTCACAACGAGCATCAAGAATACATCAAACAAGCCTAAAGAAAAATCCTCTAACAGTTACTAAAGTAGAGTTGCATTGTTAAAGACAATTATGACCACGAGCCCATGCTGGTAACAAGTCAGGCACATAAAACTGCAGTTTCTACTTAACACTGCAGCGGGTACATTGGAGTAATAAAAGTCTAACAACAATATGTTATTAATTAGTACAAGGGAATTTTGGGGCTTGAAAATAAGAAAGAATTAAAAAAAAAGTGTTTGCTTGTATGTAACGTAATTATTAGCAGTACTTACACCGAGAAATATATTTTTAGAAGAGTCAAATCCAGCTGCAAAAATCCTTGCTGTATATGGTGGGCTCCTGTCACAAACAATCCTGCACGCAAAACGCGATATGGTGCTTTGCGTAATCTGGGTTTCATCATTATTCTGACTTCCAGAAATAGTATCTGTTACTACAAAGTCTATGGGGCTTTCTGTTGACCTCCCAACCTGCAAACAAATGAAGAAAACAGTATAATTAGAAAGATCCATAGAAACACCAAGCATTAAGGACGCAATTTTGCCAAGGTAATGTTGATGGCATCGGTGAACCACTGTCTATGGAATTTTTGGATGGCAAGATCCAACCAGAAACTAACCTGTATTTTCACATCTGTCCCAGGCAGAAATATGTCACTGACACGGCAAGACAAATTTTCACTTACTACAACTGATGTACATGCTTACCCAACACAGCTGCAATGAATGGTTTGTTAGAGTATTGTCAACAGCATGAAAGTTTTATTACCTTGCTATTTCATAATCCAACCACAGCAAATTACTTACCACTATATTCTGTCAATTAAGAAAACGCTATCTTGAAATGACAAGTTTTATTTACATTTCTAGCACCAAGTTAATTTGCCATAAAAATATAGGAGTTTTTTTAGACCCAGAACTTGGTTATTTTGGTATATCACAACAAAGTTACCCACCTTCATATTTTCAAAATCTGTAGTTGCAGAATAGAAGAGTTTTCAGGTAAAACTCACCATATGATTAAATTTATTCCTAATCATGCATGTGCATGACTAGAGAAATGTAAAAGCTTTCTTCGTCAGAAATAAAACACAGCTGATCAGTAGACAAGAATATTTTTCTATCTTGCCATTTATAAATTTTAATTCTAAAACTGGAAACATCTAGGCATCTAGAACAGAAAACTCTGTTACAGAATGGACAGAGGGATCTGACTGCCACCCAAACGCACAGTGAGACTTCATCAACAGTTCTACAGATTAGCGTTACACCAACTGCGAGCATAACTGGGAAAGCGGAGCTGAGTGAGGAACAAGGAGTGGAGCGGAATATTAATTTAACAGCCACCTTGTGATCAAACAGAATTAAGAATATTCTTCACATGAAGCTGCCTTCAATATCAGGAATCTACATTTATATGAAATAACCTCCGCGCTAAACATGATCTCATTGTCCCCCAAGAAATTACATTCTGCTTCGCTTCTTGCTCCTCAAAGTCACCTGAGGGAACATGTGTATGGTGCTGTCATCAACAAACATTTCTGCAAACTCAATTCACTGTAAAGAAAGATTATTCAAGAGTCAAGGAAAGTGGTATTATTGATACCTAACCCTTGTCACAACTGAACCGACAGCCACAGGACGGGGATCTCTCCAGTTCTTCTCCTCAATTCTTCAGTTCTACTTTGCAGTGTTAAACTCAAGACATGAATTTTGGGATGTGTTCAAGGTACACATCCAGTTACTTTCTCCACATCGCAGTCTCAACCTGAGTATAAAATGTGATGAGCTTGGTGCAGAAGCAGCGCCAAGGAAATACTAAAAAAGGCCTAATCAAAAGCACGCGCTTCAGCTTCCCACAGAAAGCAAAGTGAATGCCCCAGAGACAGAGTTGAGAAGCTATTTAATATGGGACATCTCTGATTGATCTAACTTGACAAGTTGAAGCTGAAACTTGTAAAGCTATATTCCTCTTCCTTGTACAGTATTATTTCTATTTCCCATCCAACGCAATTCCTGCTAAGAGTCAGCACCGACCAGCAGCCGGAAGCTTATTCATCACTTTGGACTATTCTCTATGTGTATGTGAAGTGTCTTACAGGATAATCAATAATGAACATGAAATAAATTAATTTATAACAACTTTCTGCCTGCTGTAGTCTCTCAAAGTTTTTAGATGCAATTAGAGAAAAAACTTGATTAATTTTCCTTTAAGGATGACAAAACACACAAGTGTTTGCTCCCAGTCTTCCTCACATCATACCTATCAGTCAACATGGAATCCAAATGTTTCAATAAAAGCATTAAAATCTATATACAAAGCTTTTACGTGGTTTTTAAAAATCTCTGAACTTACATTACTATTTTAAGTAACAAAGCAATTATTTACACATCTCACTTGTGTCACAAGTATGTCTATACAATGTCAAGCATTTTAAATATTTGGTTTTCTTTTGTTTGTTTTTTTTTTTTCCCTTGAAAAAGCCTTCTAGAGGATCAGTCTCATGCATTGCACTACATTTCACCACTCTAAATTATTTTAAGAAGTGGCCTTCAAAACATGCCAATTTCCCCATGCTCCATATCAATTCAAAATCTGGGCTTTGAGATCATCAGAAAAGCAAGGCCTCCGGAAACAAAAGAAGTTGGTGCTACCAACACTTACCCACCAAAAATTTTGACTCATCTGATGTTGCACTCAGACTGCAGTCACTACAGATCTAGTTTCATTATTCAAAACTACTCTTCACAGACTTTATTACTCAATTTTCTGCCATTTTCCTCTATAGCACTGAAGATTTTCTTCTTTTTAGTAATTTTAGGCTATATTTTGCGACTCTTCTTATTAACGGTGTCATAGTCTATATTATTTCACTAAGTTTCTTCCAATATCAAACCATAAATCTTCCAGCTGATGCATAAGAGAGCTTCTGTTGTCTACACTACAGGTTATTGTTAAAGCTGTGGGAAAGCCAGGCAGTCAATCAATTTGCTACTGTCTACCATCAATCAAAGAATTGCTATTAAAAACGCTCGCTCCTGAGACAAGGGAAAACCAGACAACCTGCCAGCAGCTAATCTAACAGCTGAAGATTCTTGGACTTCAACAGAATTTCCCTCTGATGATAGGGAGAACTGGATCATGCATCTTCTGAAGGGCTGTTCTTCAGGAAAAAAAAAATAAATAAAATTAATTCTTCATATTGAATGTGCCTGCTTCTTGTATAAACTGTAGTTATTTAGAGTACAGGCTATCTTGTTGTGGTACAAACAGGTATAATTACCCATTCTCACCTAATGAAACCATGAAGGAATGGGTTCCACTCCAACTGATGCATCATCAACAGAACGGTTACTAAATTCTAAAGAAAAATCTTCATTTTTAGCAGCATATAGACTGTGGGAGATGCCAGATGGAACACGTTAGTACATTCTTTTTGTTATTACAGGAAGACATCTAATCTGCGTGTCACTAAGACAAAACTATATAGTAGCATTTGTACACAAATTTCACCACAGAATTACTTTCATGGAAAAAAAAAAAGAATACACCCCAAACACAGCACAAGTACGAGGGACTGAGGAAGGGGGGTGCGGGCAGAGAAAAAAGCCCCGCTGCAGGAGGTTGTCAAGCCAACTTGTTAAAGTGATCCAGCAGAAGATGTTTGTCCAGTGGCTGACTAGGATACAAGCAAGCAAGAGAAGACAGGAGCACCCATTTCTGCACTGTTTCCAGCTTTCAAGAAGCAAGAACTTTCCTGGTTAGCGCTTTAAATAATATATTCAAACATCCTTAAAAGAGTACACTTATTTGTAAGTAACTCTTCATGTTATCTTCAGAAAAAAGCCAGTAGAAGAACAAAAGGATAGGACTACTCCTGTAGGAAACCTCATGCATCCATGGAATACGCATCTAGCTCGCATGCTTAACAAATAATGTGTGTCTGCATGGGGGGGCAAGTAGAGTACGTGCAGGTGATTTAAATCACTTATTAACTGCTAAGTTATATGCATAAAAACATGGTCATTTTCATTTTATTATGAAAAACATCAAGAAAATTGGTATTTAGACAGCCTGGACACTGCTCTTCAACACCTTCTGAATTTCCTTGTTACTCCTTGTATAGTCTCCCCACGTTTTCCATAGGTGCCTCAGTTCTGCTAAGCATGCTCTCATGCTTCTTGCTTGTAAGCTTGGAAAGCACAAAGCAAGAAGCTATTCTGGGTTCGCAGTCTTCAGAATTTTCCTGGAAAAATTGCAGAATGAAAGTCACCAATGCGACTCTTCTCATGTTTTCCTTCAAAGAAAAGGACTGACTACAGACTCTCAAAGTGGAAGAAGGAAAAGGTGACAACTTTTTTTGTCAACTGTGGATCTCCTTCACTTTCATAGGAAATCCACTCTAGCCCAACGGATTCAGACTTCACAGCTTAGAAACAGTACCCTGGCCAAGGAAACAACAGAACTCTGCCCTCACTTTTCCCTGTTTCAGGTCCCAGTGACTAAGGTGTTACCACAACCACCCTTCTAAGCTAACACATTCCTTCCTGTGATTACCTTGGTGAAGTCACCGTGAAGTGCTACCATCCCATTTTACAGAGAGGAAGACTGAGATTAAAAAAAAAAGGTATGTGATTTGCTCAAGATAATACATGTTAACAGCAGCCAAGGAGGAGCCTCAAGATAATCCTGCAGTCCAGGCATTGGCCTTCCCTTTCCAGCTTCCACACCTTTGCCAGTGTTCTACAAAAGCCAGGAAAAAAACACTTGAAAAGAAAACAGCAACTCCAAGGATTGTCTATCCAAGTCATGCTTGGATTACTTCATGGATCAATAAAGACAACGTGGAATTTGCCATCATGTACAACAGGGCAGCACAAAACAGCCCTCAAGTAACTTTTCTCTTGAAAAATCTGTCCATAAGAAGATTACTGAGAATAATTAAAACCTAAGCCTGGCTTATTTAAATAATAGAAAAGTCTTCAGTTGCTATGTGGCACTGCTTTAGCAGCAAAATATTGCCACAGCCCGTTCCTTTTCTCATTCTCACAGTTATGAGCCCCTCTAGGCCAGTGCTTGCAGTGTGATTCTCAGAAGAGAGCTACAGAGTGGAAACACAAACCTGGACGCAGCGCTTGAGGTGAAGCTGAGATCGAGTCACAGCCCGACAGTCTACACATTTCAAGACAGAAGAAACAGACTGCACTGAAAAGAGAAATTTTAACAACACAGAAGGTTTAACTCTGACACCTCAGTCTCGAGGGGACTCCAGAAGGACTGAGACACTCTACCAACACAAAATTCAGCTCAAAAAGTTTTATTGTTATTAGGATGGGACAGTTTTACCTGTTACAAGCCAAACCAGTCACCTAACCACAAACGTATGGCAGATAATTGCCTGAACCATAGGCAGCCTCTCACGGGTGAATTAGTACATGGGCCAAAATTAGGGCTTTTGTGATGTTTTACCAGGCACCAGAGAGCTGCTGGAAGGAGAAGGCATCATCTGTGCTTGTAAAAGAGCAGCAAGAGATGTGCGCTCCAGTGCCGGCCGTGGAAGTGCAGTAGGTCTCTGGGTCAGGCAGCGCAGTCCCGGCTGTCTCAGCAAATTACCCTGTGCAAACTCCTCCTCCGCTCAGCATCAGCGGCTCTCAAAGGGGAGCAGGGGAAGATCGGTTGTTAGCTGGCCTACGCTACGCTTAATCAGCTCATTCCTCACTGAGCCAAACCCTTGGTTTAGATCCAAAACTCCCTTAACCTTCTGCCTTAGACAAGGTCACTTGAACTACGGTTTGTGGAGCATTGCTTTGCCTGTGCTCCATCTCCTCACGCTAAGCACCCCAGCCTACCTAATTCTTCATCAATACCCCTCAAGTAAAAGCTGTAACCATCACTAGGATGTTACACAATCAAGAAAAGAGCTGTCTGCACAATACCACCAGAAAAGCAGCTGTTCTGCAACTCTTTATTCATTTTTTTAGCGTACACAAATGGAAAAATTCCAGCTTTCAAAACTGTTTTTTCAAAGTTTACACACAGGAAAAAGTTCAGTTGGAGCTACTCAAGGCACAAAAGCATCTTGCAGAGACAAACACACAGTAACCCAAAAGGATGGGTTATATTTTCCTTTTACCAGTTCACATAGAAAAATCTATTTCAGTTCACTCTGGCTGTGTGAACTTTTCTAACTACCTATTAATGTGGTGCTGCACGAAAAAGACTTTTTTTTAATCAGTTCCTATTTGGACATAATCATTGCAAAGTCACACTGGGAAAATTTTATATAGAGCAAAAAAAAAAGAAGCCACATGAAGCAACGACATCTTGACAGAGCGATTTCCTCTTCTGTTAACAACACTCTACTGCTGACCCTTCTAAATACGAAAGGCTGAATGAGGAGGGATAACAATTCATGATAAGATGCTCTAATTACATAGGTCACTGACTAAACAGACCTGATTAATCTGATTGGAAAAGGTTATACATGTTAATTTTTTTTCCCAAGTTGGAAGTCTAAGTGTGTACATAATTTCTGCTCTCTTATTATATATAAAAATAAGCATTGCAAAACAAAAATAACTTTGGTTAGCAGAATGTTAGATGATGCAGAAAAACACAAATGCACGCAGAGAAGAATGAAAACATGTTGGATAGATGGTGGCTTAGAGAAACTCAGCACAGTCCCCCTACACCATCTGCTATATTTGCACACACTTCAGGACAGTTTTCTTTATCAATTATCACTACTTTGTCTCCTTTAGCTCCCAGACTGCCCTCCCTGCCTTCGCTTTTACCTTCCTCCTTCCCCATTCCACGTCCTACTCCCATCCACTTCCTTTTCACTCCAGCCACTCCATTAACTGGAGGCTGGGGGATACATTCTTGTGCTCATTCATGAATCCAAACAGAGCACACATCTGTCTTTGCAGAAAAAGCAGAGTACAGTGAAAGAGGTAACGACATGAACAGATGCTGGCGCTGGTTTGAGCAGAACAGACAATGCAAAATTTCAAAGTGCTCCCATGTTAATGCAACGGGGTTAAACCATGGAAATTCCACAGATCACGGTGAACACCCAGAACAGAAGAAATATAATGCAGAATTATGGTTGCATATACGCAATACAAGCATTATTTTTTAGAGTCTTACCTGAAACATGTCTGTATCTTTATCATGAGTGTACTCCACTACAACAGTCTGGTTTCTGGATAACGTGTAAGAGATACTGTGCTGACCTTTACAGCTGACTGCCTGTTGAATAATAAAAAAAAAAGTCTATTATACACAGCTTCCACAAAAAATACTATAATCAAATTCATTTCACTATATAAACACCTTTACTACGATCAGGAAAAGCAGTGTATCGTAACCTTCGATTACAAGGATGGGTAAACACATAAAATAGGATTTTTTATTTTGTTTTTAATGGAAAATCCTAAGCTGCACTTGTTTGTTTCTAGTTCAGAAGTACCCAATACCTACCTTCTCATAGTTTAAACTCCAAACACATTGTTTTCTCTCTGAAATTATATTAAGTTCCTAACTGCCATAGGAACTTGTACCCCAGCAAAGACTTGGGATTTAGGGTTCTTTGGTTTATTCATTTGTTTTTAAAGCAAGTGAGCAATGCAACTGATTTCCAGTTAAACAGGTCTAGGATTTAAGGGATATCAGCACAGTTAAGCAGTATTCTAGTTATATCAGAAAGAGTCTAACAATTTTATATAAATTGTGACCAAAAGCAAGCCCTTTCAACCCTCATTAAAGGGTACTTCTTACTACTTGTCAAAGGAAACCCACTCTATAGATACGGATATAGCATCAAAGACTGAACAGTATTTCAGTATTTAAAACAAGATTAGAAGAGGACAACTGTTATTCTGCTGCACCTTAGTAAGACTGAATTCCATATTTCTTAAGATTTCCCAGGTTTACATCTCTCAGTTGCCTTTTTACTAGTCCAGCAACTACTTCAGAGAACAGAAGCGAGACATCACCCCAGCGCAGGAACAGCCCCAACTGGGAAAGAAAGAGTGAGAAACAGTTTTCCTTGATGAACAAACACAGAGCATAGCTGCCAGAGCAGAGTTGTAAGCAGGGACAGGGCCCAGTGATCCTTTCAGAGGCTCTGAGACTTCGGATGTAAAAAATCTTTGTGGCAGTGATGACCACTGCTCAAGATTAAAGACTAACCACTTCAAACGATGAAGCAGCGTCAAAGCGTAACTGCACTAGCTGTGCAGTGTAAACACACCAGTAAAAGCTTCAGAACAGAGAGAAACAAGCTGAGAAACGAAATCTGTTGGCTAACAGTGAAATAGATGTGAATATAAGGTCCATAACTGCACAGTTGTGAAAGGTAATGACTGTTACTGCTCAGAAAACACTTTACAATTGAACTAACAGGTTGAAGCGTTCTCATTTTTTTGCTAAGAAAGTTTTGTTCTCTCCCTACCTCCATTCCTTCATGCTGCTCTTCACCTACAAAATTCACAGATAGAGATGATGAAACTAAGCAACTAAATATATCCTGCTCATCTGTACCTCTCCCAAAAGTCTACATGATCCCAAAGCTACAGATCAATGATTAAACAAATTATTAAAAGTCTTCCTGAATGTTGGAGGTATTAAAAACATCTATGTGCCTACTAACAGCCTACTAAGGGTAGCAACAGCTGAAAAGTGAGATAAACATACATGGTGATCAGCATTATGCAGACTCCAAATTTCCCAGTCTAAATTTATAGCCTGTTTTGTAACAACCATTACACTGACGCACGGTATGTTGCAAGAACATACAGCATCTCGAGATGCAATCCAAATGAAGTCACTACGGCTTTGTGACTGCTAGGACAATGAACTGCAGCATCAAACTGTCTACCAAGAGCTTTTCCCCTACGCATGTTTGACAACCAATACCGGGATCCCGAGCCCTGAGCAGGTCTCAGGTGTTATCAGAATATAAATGAAATATTAAGTGATGAATAACAACCCTTACACCTTGCATTTTAAGCATAATATTGCAATAATTTATTTCATAGAATCACAGAATGGTTTGGGTTGGAAGGGACCTTCAAAGGTCATCTAGTCCAACCCCCCTGCAAGGAGCAGGGACATCCCCCACTAGATCAGGTTGCTCAGAGCCTCATCCAACCTGGCCTTGAACGTTCCCAGGGATGGGGCATCCACCACCTCTCGGGGCAACCTGGGCCAGTGTTCAATTCATATTCATATTATCAGATATCATAGTTTCAAACATCAGAAAATAACAGCTTCCACACACCAAGTACCTTCATTTCCACAGAACTGTGTTGCAGCTGAGGATACAACGGAGGACAGGCCCACCAGCAGCTGTTAACATGATGGTCCTGGCTCCAGCTCCAGCCAATCTGTGCAGTACTGACCACCAGGAACTGGGTAAAATTCCCCGGCAGGGATGTGTGCCCCAAGCTTATGGTCTTGTCAGACAAGATATTAGATCAAATGGAAACGTTGGTGAGACCCAGAACTGAAAGTTCTAATGTCCAGTGGGAAAACACTGGGGGAAACGTAAGAACTTCCAGAATTAGTAGTATCCTATGTCTACAGAACTTAGGGCTTAGATATGTTGATAATTCCCATTAGGCTGATCAGGGTCAGCATCTCCCCTGAAATATTAGAGTAGGACACAATCTTTTTCTTTCATGTATGCATTCCTTTCCCCTCCCAACTTTTCTTCCCCATCTTATTTTTCCTCCGCTTTCTCTTCCACTATTTAAACCCAGTTATTTTCAGTGTGAAATGCTGCATTTCATTTCCTGGAATTGTGTAATTGTTCTTCAAAAAGCTAAGAACATTATGAGAAACGTTTCAACTTGTGTGCCTTCACAGCCTGCTCAGCACCAACAGTTGCTCCGATTCAAAGACATTTTACAGGCATTTTAATAGCCGGTCTCAAAGCAACTGGCCACTTCCAAGTACAAAGAAAAAAAAGTAACTAGTTCAGGAACTACACAAAACAGAAGAACTATGAACTATCCACAATGACTATGACAAGTGCAATTTCCAGATTTTTTTTTCTGCCAGTAGGATTTCCCTCCAAAATACCTTGATGCTGTCACATAATTGCACTGCTGTGGTAGCTGAAGTTGGGAGAAAAGCCCTGACTTTCACAAGACTTATTTCAGCATCGCAAGTTCTAGACGACTTCAGAGTTCCAGGCAGGACCTAAAACACAAAAGAACAAAAACCGGGCACTAAACCTTACTGATATCTTCTCGTCTCCACCCTAAGGCTGCCAACATCCATCAGAGCAACAGCGCATATCTTCAAAGCTTTTGACTGTACGGGCCAACATCAGGTTAATTTGAGAGTAGTTTTCTAATATCTTTTAGGTGGTTCTTAGAAGTTTAATGAAAATCAGCAATTGAGGACAGGAAAAAAAAGAAAAATCCCACACTAAATTAGATCCCAACAGAAAAACGCTGGAAAAACCTTGCTAACGTATACAGCCTGAGCCTGCCAAACAAATGGGAGATATGTGGCTCCAGACTGGCCACAGCATATGCCACCTCTTGTCCAGCGGGAATGCTGGTGGGAGATAGAGGCTAGATTGATCCAGCCGCCTACACAACAGTTTGTTTTATAACAGTTTGTTTTGTTAACTGTCTCAAGCTGCTGAATTCAAGTAATTCCCTTTGGAGGAATGAGATAGCAAAGTGGAGACTAACCGACAAAAACCCTGTGGAGGAATAGAGGGAACAAATAACAGCAGCAAGAGATTTGTCCAGAATAATTCCACTGCTAGCGACTGTGTGTCCACACTGGGGCTGAGGGATGTGAGAAAGTCCAAATGTCAAATGAGAGCAACCAGGGAAACCCGAGGTACCGTATTCCACTTGGCACGAAGGGACAGGTCACCCCAGCACCTTTCCAAGACAGGGCTTGTGTTTGCACAGCAATCCATCCATCTCCATAGGGCTTACACATTGGAGGACAGCGTGCAGCAGTTCCAAGCCCTTAGCCTAACAGGAGGGCTCCTCTCTTACCCCTCGCTCAACATAAACCTCACAGCTACCCCCACTGCGTGGCACTCCCACCGCCTTGAGGTTTGTGTTCCAGTGATTTAGGGTCATCAAAATTGCCGTATGTTCCCACAGACTGAAAGGAGCTGCATCTCAGAAACCCCTCTCTCTCACCCTGACACTAGCATGCCCTAAGCAATATATATATATTTTTTTTTTTCCCCTATCCAAATCTTTGCCAGTAGCTCCTCAAGTTTTCAGTTACATCCTTCCCGCTGGCTGGAACTATAGTTGGCCTTGTTTTTTCCCCTGCCTCCTTACAGACACTTCCCATTCTTGCTCCTTTCTCCCATTTTGAGAACAAAACCTCACTCCAGCACCTTGCACTCACAGCCGAAGCAGCAGCTAAAGGCTATGGCTTACAAATCTGTCAGGTCTCAGAAGAAGTAAGATGAAACAGAGGCAGCTTTCCCAGCAGCACCACTGCAACTCAGCCAGCCCCTGGAACATCGCAGTCCACCCAAATTCTTTGCTCTCCACTTGGAAAGGCAGCTGTGATCAGTTTTATCACCATTTCCAGAAGTGAGAAAGTAGAATTCCCTCACCTCACGTATAAAAACACCTTGCAGGTAAGGGGAATAGAAGTACACAAAGGTTTCATTTTAAAAACCACTATTTCAGTACTCTGCTCTTTCTTCAGCAAAGATA
>JAAGAY010134580.1:0-33541 GCA_011801015.1 Ardeotis arabs | reverse complement strand
GTTTTTCAAAAAAAGAAAAAAAAAAAAAAAAAAAACCACCCCCCCCCCCCCAAAAAAAAAAATCAAAACCAAGGCACATATAGGCTGGATGCTCAAACTTGTTAGAAAAGTGCCTTTCAGAAAAAAAGACCTTGGACTCCACACAGACAAATTACATGTGAGTCAATTGTGTGTACTTCTGATGATGAAGATAAATCATGGACTGGGCTGCATTTGTAAGAGTGTAGCTGGAAGGCTTAGGAAAGTGATTACTCTCTATTGACGTTTGTGAATGTCACACAAAGCTGCACAAAGCACTGAGCAACCTAATGTAACTTTTAAGTTAGCATTGCTTTAAGCAGGAGGGGAAAGCAGATTACCTGCAAAGATCCCTTCCAACCTAAATGATTCTCTCATTTACTGTTTGTATTAATGCTGGCACATCACAGAAACACGAATTTTAATATTCATCCAAAAAGAGCATGAGAACAGTTTTGACTATGTAGTTTAGTAATTGAGCATTAAAGAGAGAAAAATCGACTGCACTGTTTCAAGAATGCTTTGAGTAGTCCTAAGAGCAAGCTCTGTTCTGAGTATTCTAAATGACTATTCTAAACTAAACTCAGTAAAACTCAGACTATAGTTAATCTGCACTATCTTTCTGGCCAAAAATTATGGAAACTTTTTCCGCATTGTTCCATTTGAGATATTTGGATAGGAATTCATGATCTTAGGTAAGATAATTAAGTAGCTCATCTCTAATTGATCACCTAATCTCTCATGTTTTATGCAAAAATAACAATAGACGTTCTCAAAATTCTTAACATTAGGAAGCTACCACTGAAAATGAGAACTCTCGGCCCAAAATGTTCTATTGTGAATGGAATGGTAGCAGGTACATAAATCCACATCTTTCATGTTCCACTTGCAAGGACTAAGGATGAGAAAGCACGCTATTTTTTTTTCTCTCCTAGGCAATTTTCTTTCACTTTAAGTTTTATGTGGCCTGAGACATCTGAAGATGCTTTCTGATGTGTAGACTGAAACTGTAAAGTAGCTAGAAAATTTACATGCTGTTAAGAGTATCTGTGGAGAAATACAAGATTAAGCTGGCTTTATGGCCTATTAATAGGAACTTAGATCTTATTGAACTTGAGTATTAATGATGGTGAAGACATATTTTTAGCTTCCCATAGTGGCCTAAATGTACATATAGGTACCTAGGAAACTTGGGTTGCAGTCTACCTGTGTGCTAAACTCTTTTTACCAATAATGAAGTAGCTAAATTGTTCCTCGTGAAGTTAATTTATTGGTAAAGATATCTCTTCCCACAACAAACAATGTTCACTTAAAAACAGCTATCCTCTGTGGAAAGATATTCTAAAAGTCTGTATGTCTGGCTTAATTAAATCCCTAAAATGACTGAAATAATCCTCCCAAACATCCCTTCCTATTATCCAGGATTGTTAATAAACCTTTACACAATTTTACAGTCTCTTAGAAGTCTGATTCTCAGCCAGTATAAATTAGTATATATTCACGGAAATGTGTAAATTGGCACACCTCTGCATTAGTAGAGCTATACTGATTTAAGTCAACTAAGAAACTGTTCAATATTCCTCTAAAATCTCTTCAATATAGCTTGTTTAAAATACTATATTACTTTCAGGATGGATTATAGGAATATAAATGTGTTTCCATATGGACATAGAAATGGCTGACATTTCCTGGCTCAGTAGATCTCTAATAAAGTAGCTATTTTCCATAAGGCTTTTTAATACATAATTTCAAAATGCCTAATGTGTTATCTTTGTGTCTATTTACCCAATAGACAATAACAGCCATGATTTGAAAACAAAATTATTCTGTTTGAGTGAAAGTAATTAGAAAAGTAGTCTATTTACATTTGCTTAACTCTGTGAAGATTGCTTTTCTGTGAGCATGATTGGTTTCTTGCTTATGCATTTTAAAAACAAATTCTGACTAGGTATGTTGATTTTAATGTTTCTAACACTCAATGTGCTCTTTGGCTGTCAGTGTCAGAAAGTTTAATTTCTTACACTTTCAGTTATACTATAATATATTATCCTACTACTGCTTTTAGGTTTTTTGTTTGTTTGTTTTCTTTTTTTTTCTTTTTAACAGAGTTTCACACTTTGTATGTAAAAGTTTAACAGATTGAACCTACTTCCTGCCCATAAGATATACCAATATCCTTTGCAATGATGCCGTAAAACTTATGGAGAGGTATGTAAGTATTTTGGGAGATCTATACTCACAGAAGAAGGGTACAATGACTTTTACAACATGGATCAAACGTATGTACTCTTTAGGGTGGAAAGTATTGCTTCTACAAGCAGCAATGCAGAGGAGAAAAATAAGAAACACAATATACAGGAAACTTGATTCTTCCTTCAAGCCCATTGTCCTCGTTCTGGCAAGGATAGCATTAAGATTCACCTGAGCTGGGAGGAGAACTGGAGCTGGTGACCCCTATGGCTGGGGCACACAGCTAGGATAGTTTACTAATTAACCAACAGCTGGGATAAGTTGACCCAAATTAGCCAAAGGGCTACTTCATCCCATGTGACATCATGCTCACTATGTAAGTGAGGAGGATGGGGAGGGGAGCTTTGTGCTGCTTGGGAGGAAATTGGGTATGGGGATTTGCTGTAAGCTATTGTACTATATTTGTTTTCCATCTCTGTTTTGTTTTCTTCTGTTATTTATCCTAATTTTTTTGTTGTTGTTGTTTCATCTCAACCTATGAGTTTTGCTGCCTTGTCTTTACTAATTCTCCTCTCTGTCCCACTGGAGGGTGTGGGGAGTGGGTGAGAGACTTCATAGCTTGGTCCTGAGCAGGGCTAAACTATGACATTCGTGCTTTAACTCACTCTTTACCTAGAGAAGAAGCCAAAAAAAGAAGGAAACACTTGCCTATAATGCTACTCATCTTGACTGGATTGTATGAAGACTGAATGCATGAAGTATTTGGATAAAGTTCTAAAATCAATAATGTTCTGAGAGATGTACTTACCTCTAAAAGAAAACTCTTTCAGCTCACATTAAAATACCCTAAAATGTACTCCTAATATTTAAAAAACAGATATCCAGGCACCAGCTCACCTCTTCAATTATATATTTGATCAAATTTCCCTGCAGATGATCATTAGGAAGACCAGAACTGTACATTTTGTCAGTTCAAGAAATATCAGAGTACTCACATCTTGCTAAGAATATCTCCTGATTAAAGACAAAAGAAGTTCTCTTCAATTACATTAGTCAAAGGTAGATCCTAATCTTAGTATCTTTTTCACTAGAAATTCAGATTATATTTAGTATTAATCATGGATTGTGTGGGTTGTATTTTTGATAACAGTATAGAGAAAGCAACTTTATTTCAGTATTTATGTAATTTGACTTTTCTGCACTATTATTTCAACAATGTCTTCTGAACAAATTTTTCTTAGAACATTTTAAAAGCCCTTTGACAAACTGGAATGAGAACTATTATATAAATGCTTATTTTGCTTTTTATAGAATGTGTTCTATGAAGGTCTTCATTTACTTTGAATAACAGATCTGGGAAAACACAAGTGTTGCTTCTTACTTATTAGGTATTTGGTAACTGTCAGAAAAGTTTGAGAAACAAGATCCTATCAAAAAAAAAGAGCTAAAATGTGAGTATTTATTTAAAGACATTTCTGGAAGAGATTGCAAAACTACAGTAGCCCCTTAAAGAAGTTAGATGCCATGGGGGGACAAATATATTCTAAGGAACAGTGAGAAAAATAAATGCAGATAAATAATTCTCAGAATCTTTCATATTCATATAATATTTCATATGTTTTATATATAATGTAAGTCATATTATTTTAATAAATGAATGGCAAGTTAGGACAAATATTTAATAATTTAAGTTTTCAGTTTCATGATTACATGTATTGGGTCTGGCTGGGATGGAGTTAACTTTCCCTATAGCAGCCCTCATAGTGCTGTGCTTTGTATTTCTAACCAGAATAGTGTTGATAACACACCAGTGTTTTGGCTATTGCTAAGCAGGCTGTCTCTCCAGCCCTCTTCCTTCTCCTAAAGGACAGTAGGCTGATGGTGGACAAGATGTTGGAAGGCATCTTGACAAGAGCCGGAACAGCTTGGGGGCCATTCATTATTAAGGTATTTGTTTTACAAAGCAGCCACTGCACGTACTGGCCCTACTTCCCAGGAAGTGACTGGACATCTCCTGCTGATGGGAAACAGATAATAAACCTTTTTTGCTTTTTTTTTTTTTTTTCCCACATGTAGTCTTTGCTTTTGTTTATTAAATTGCCTTTATCTTGACCCATGAGGTTTTTAATCTTATTTTCTTCCCGTGTCTTGCTGAGAAGGAGTGAGAGAGTGGCATAGGGGCCAGCCAACATCAACCTACACTATTAAGGCTTTTAGCTTACAAATATTTGTGGAGATTAATATTTTCATGTAAATTATTTCATATTTGAGATTTCTTCAGGAATTTAAAAGCAGGAAAAAGAAAAAGATGACCTAAATGTTAATCATTCTGTTGCATATAGAGGCAAAACGAGGCAGAAAAATAATTAGTCGTATGTTTCAATATGAAGATCACCAAAGAGATGCCAAAGCTTCTGTTTTCAATTCCAGGAGGATGATTGAGTTTTTGTAGACCTGAAATGATATCTCCCTTGCTAAGGTCCAGTTTTTCTTCACCTATTAAAATCTGTGAAAAACTTCCAAAGGAAAATATCTACAGCAGTATTTTAGTCTTCCTTATTCTGTATCTAAAATTGCTTTCTGAACTTTTGTTATTAAATGTTGAATGGAAACACTGTCTGAGCTGATGGTTTCTACTAAACCATCTACTAATGTGTCTCTGTATCACTGCCTCACTGCATGCAAAAGTGAATCCAACAAAGCAGGTCAAGGTTAGCATCAGTAGTGGCATGTTACTTGAGTTTTTGTGAGAATTAATTTTTATAAAAAGAAATGGTTTTTTGCAAATGTATATTGGCAGACATATTGTGTTAATGACTAAAGGTATTTTGTAGGTACAGTAATTGTAAGGATTTCCATAAATGTAACGCTGCTAATATTTATGTGGAGAATAAAAAAAAAATATTTTTTTTTTAAATAGTACCTTCCAATTCAACCTTTAATTATATTGAATAATCAATTAAAAAATAGATATTTAAAATGTTCTAAGAAGTGCTCCCCACACATCCATATGAATCCAATCCCAGATAAGCCTCTTACTTTCAATGCACGTTACAATGAAAATATATAGTTGCACAAAGTCAAAAAGCAGTAGTTGAAGATCACAAAGCTAAAATACAAACTATTTAAAGTTACGTCTGTATTGATCCACTCGTTTCAAAGATTGGACGCCAGAACCAAATAAGGACTTACCTACTCAAATGCACAGCCTTTTCAAAGTACAGGATTATACTGAAATAAAACTACATAATAATAATTATTTAAAAAAAAAAAAAAGGGAAAAGCTAAAGTTTGAGCAGTAAATTTTGTATGAACTTTTGATTCTTTTAGACATTAACAATATATTTTAAAAGAAGCTTTAAAATCCAGAAGTTTGGACCCATGAAGATTTTTAAGAGCCAAAGCCCAGTTATGACCATGAATACTCATGCTTACTGAATTTAGACATGGGAGTAACTAATACTTGTCAGCAGCCTAATTTTTTGTTTAGAATTACCTCAACATTTACTATTATACCTCATCATAGAGCCAAAATTGCCCAAAAAGAGACAGAATGACCATCTTGGAATTTTATTCCTGTTTAAGTCCAACAAGCCTGCAAAAATATACTCTTCTGCTATTTAAAAAATGCATCTACCAAACAAAGAGAGCAACAGACTCACATCCAGATCTGAACTATGCAGTGTTGCCATGACCACTTTATTTTAAAACACTGCCATAAGATGACAGAATTGTAGCCTCTTTTATTCAATCAACTTTTAGCGAAGCATTCATCTAAACCACAAGTAACCAGACTTCAATTCCTGTCATAGCCTGAGGAGACTCCCTTCTCTCTCTGTCAAAAGAGTGCTATAACAACCAGCCTATACATTTATCTAAGTAAAAGTATTCCTCACACATTCTGGGAAAGCTGTTACAATGTGTAAAAAGATATGAAAAATTAAAAAGAGTAAAGTTTGTCAGGCTGTTCTGTGAACAGAACCAAAGATAATTCTTTAGCCTAATAGTTGCAGTATTTACTTGGGAAAAGAAACACTTGATTTCTACTCTTTGATTCCAGGATTATTTCTGTAGTTTATTTAGATGTTTCTTACTGAAAAAACCAGAGAGCCCACAAAGATCTGAGGTTTCTATGTTGAATGGATGAGAAAATACCAACTAATTTTAAAAAACTAAATCCAAGTTTTAAAGAATTTTCAGACGTACTACTGTCTTTACAAGAACACAGAGTCTATAAGGTAGTACAGGTCAATGTTAAAATTGACACTGGTGGAACTTTTTTATTATTATTTTTTAATGTCAGTTTATTCTGTTTCAGAAGAGTAATGACGATGTTTGGCCATGGAGTAAGGATTGTCCTTTGGGGAAAGATGGAGAGCTCAGGCCTTATCCGCTTGTTTTTTGTTTTTTTTTATTTTACTATGGAACATTTCAGCTTCACTCAACCTCAGAAGCACAGAGGGGAAGTGGATATTTGTACCTCCCTATTGTATCTGACAGAATGGAAGTTTTTTTACTGTAATGGCAGTTCAAGTGCAATTCACGAACAGTCTCTGTTTTGGGCAGGTTGACAGTATCTCCAGTAGCATGTTTTCAAGTGCTTAATTCCAACTGCTTTATAGTATAATAAATACTGTAGTCACAAGTGAGCATGCTTGCCTCTTCACTGCCAGTGTGCCCAAGCTTTCACTGGAAGAGAAAAACACCTGCTTATTTGGGAGTACAGGTTGCTCAATAATACAGATACCAAATTTTGGATCTGTATTGCCATAGTTAAACTCAAGGATTTGGTTTGTGCTTTCCTTTTCTGATTGTTTGTGCTTTCCTTTGCTTGTTTTGGATTCAGCCTATCAAATCCCTCCATCTTTTCATGTTTTTCCTCATAGGTTGGTCATTTTCGGGACCTTTTAACCTGCATTATCTGATTATGAGCTATTTTCAGTTCCTCTGCTTCTAGCACTGCAGACTTG
Organism: Ardeotis arabs; assembly: GCA_011801015.1. Taxonomy (NCBI): domain Eukaryota; kingdom Metazoa; phylum Chordata; class Aves; order Otidiformes; family Otididae; genus Ardeotis; species Ardeotis arabs. Next base: position 26,363 of record JAAGAY010134580.1, on the reverse strand, counting down.
CATGGGGGTTGTACAGCTGCATGACAATATCTCCTCCCTGTTCTCCATCTTCACAGACTTTGCTTCATTGGACAGTTCATTTGGCAACATCTGGCTTTACATACAGGCATGTGCGTCAATGTGTTTTGGGGTCAGTCTCAGCGAAGCCTTTTTGGAGTGCATTGCAGCTCTTACTCAAGACATGTGCAAAGGGTCCTTTTCCACTAAAAGTGGAGTTGGAGGGCAACAGAGCAATTTTGTGGGGACCTGGTCAAGCTCAACTGACCACCTTGTGATACAGTTACGCCCCAAGAGACCATTGTCACTTTACACAATCAAAAAGTATCAAAAATAACCCAACACACACACACATACACACAGTTACACACACATTAAAAAGCAATAAGGGTTATACTGTATCTTTCACAAAGATATTACTGTCTGCTCAGTGCCTGCTAGGCAAAGGGAGGGAAAGTGCATTCAATATCTGAATTCTTAAAAAAAAAAAAGAAAAAAAAAAAGAGGGGAAAAAGATAAAAAAAAAAAAGTAGAAATGGGAGAAATTGAGCCGTCAAACTGAGTAAATGGCTGGCTAACAGTATGATCATTTTTTTCAGCATTGTCCTTTGTTTTATCTCCACATATACCACATCTGTTTATAAGCCTGACTTGTTATGTCATGTTTGATTTAGACCGTACCGGGCAAGGATCCTCTTTGTGCTTCATCCGAGTGGTATATGACATGTGTACGTGTGAAAAAGATATATGCCAGTCAGAGAAGAGTTTATCTCAGTAAGCTAAGCGTAAGTGAAACACTCTAAAACATCTTTGTAGAAGCTGGGCTCAGGTGCTTCACCAAGCTGAAGGACATCTGCCTTTTGAAGGCAGATATTTATACCCAAACCATTAAGATATTATGATAGCTACTATGTGTGTTCTTGGCAACACTAATAAAATGCACTTTTTTACCTTACCAAAATTAACATCATTATATTAAATGCTTAAAAGCTTAAATTTTCCTTCTCCTTTCTCTCTACCTTTTGCAAATTCCTAAGCATTAAGATTTCAGTGGACTAGTAATAATATAATGTAAAATAGTTTAGAATAGAATAGAACTAGTACCACTTCTAGAGAGATTTATTTTTGAGTTGCCATGATTTACACAATGAACTCTATCTGGAGGGGAAAAAAAAAAAAGAGAAAGAGAATGAAAGCTAGAAAGCAACTACGTAGAGATCCATCTCTAGGAAAAAGGGGAAATGCTTCATTTCCAAGTATATACAGGTCCCTATGCTCCCCACTTAATCTGTGTAAATTTTGAATAATCTCTAAAATATGTGCTTTTTACATGTAACTTTTACCTACTTTTGGCCAGCTAAAACCAACTTAATTGTTCATAAACATATTTTTATTTTTTTTTTTTAAAAAAAGGATTTATAAAAAGCAGGGTTTTTTTCAAACTTAACTAGAAGGCAAGAAGTAATTAATTTTATGTTTTCTAGAGACAGGAAAAAAACTAGCAAACCTTTATGTGCTTTCATTATTTTTATTAGCATTTCAAACTAATACCTGTCAGAAAAACCAGCTGTTAGCTTTTTTTGATTGCAAATAAATAACAAAAAGCTTAAGTTTATGATCGGGTTTTCAACCAGTATATGACAGTATATGTCATGCAGATCAAAAATCATCTTAGTGCTTTAGAGATCTTCAGGTTAGTATGACTTTCTTGTTCCAGTTTAACTATATTACTAATTGATGTATAACTACGTCCTGTTGACATACAGGTAATACCGTTCTCGCAGATTATTAATTAAAACAAGTATTAATTAAAACAAGTAGCTGAAAATGAAGACAAAACTTCAGTCCTGAAATAATTTATTTTCTATATCAGAGTAACACTATTCTATTCAGCACTCTGATTTTTTTAACGTTTCAAATATTTTCTTTTGTTTTCTTATCTTTTTTTGACACCGAATGTATTAATCAGTACCTACACTTTTGTTTCCAAGTCATCTTTTCCATCTGACATTGAAATCACTAAAACTTTTTGAGAACAGGATGAAGAAAAAAGTTTCAGATAACTGCATCTTTAGTTTATTTTTCTAAACAAGAGAGCCAGAATGCAGGAAGGCGAGAATGGATAAATACAGCCTATATGCCATTGACTCGATTGCATTTTGAGATAAATGAGAAGGAAAATAATTTAGGGTCTTTGGAGAAGTCAAGAACATAAAAAGGTTGGAAGTGCTGAAATATTAATTTTCAATTTACGAAATAATTTTTTTAATTGGAATTGCATTTTCCTGCCAGTACAGAAAAGCCTTATAATGGAAGGGTACGAAGAAATAATTTACCACCATTTAAAGTTTTTGTTGTCCAACTTCAGAAAGAATTTTCTCATGGCAGATAGAATACTTAGATTAAAATGAACAAGAGTATTTCACATCCCACAGAAGAACACATATGCTTTTATTTTTAATTTATTGAAAGACTGTATGTCCAGAGTTTGGAAAAGTATCTATCAATCAAATTTGTTTTATAACAGAATTTCTCTCATCTCACTTTTAAATATGATCTATAAATACTTTAAGGAAAGTATAACTGCAAGCACCAAAATCTCAAGCTAGCACCTGCCAGAAGGCATAGGTAAGACATTTACATTGAGAAAGAAGTGAGATTTGAGTAACTCTAATCATAGAATTATAGAATCCTAGAATAGTTTGGGTTGGAAGGGACCTTTAAAGGTCATCTAGTCCAACTCCCCTGCAAGGAACAGGGACATCTCCAACAAGATCAGGTTGCTCACAGCCCCATCGAACCTGGCCTTGAATGTTTCCAGGGATGGGGCATCTACCACTTCTCTAGGCAACCTATTCCAGAGTTTCACCACCCTCATTGTAAACAATTCTTTTTTTAATGTCAAGTCTGAATTTACCTCCCTCCATTTTAAAACCGTTACCCCTTGTTCTATCCCAACAGACCCTGGTAAAGAGTTTATCCCCATCTTTCTTGTAAGCCCTCTTTAGGTACTGGAAGGCTGCTAACAGCCCCGATTGTCTCAGCCTGTCTTCATAGCAGAAGTGCTCCAGCCCTCTGATCATCTTTGTGGCCCTCCTCTGGACTCGCTTCAACAGGTCCATACCCTTCTTATGTTGGAGGCTCCAGAGCTGGACACAGTACTTCAGGCGGGGTCTCACACGAGTGGAGTAGAGGGGCAGAATCACCTCCCTTGGCCTGCTGGCCACGCTTCTTTGATGCAGCCCAGGATGCAGTTGGCCTGGATGCACATTTTCATCTCATGTTGACCTTCTTGTCTACCAGCACTCCTAAGTCCTTCTCCTCGGGGCTACTCTCAATCAGTTTTCGGCCCAGCTTGTATTTGTGCTTGGGATCGCCCCAACTCATGTGCAAGACCTTGCACTTGGCCTGGTTGAACTTCATGAGGTTTGCACAGGCAGAGGCCCACTTCTCCAGCCACCCTCTGGCTGGCATCCCTTCCCTCTAGCATATTGACTGCAGCACACAGCTTGGTGTCATTGGCAAACTTGCTGACAGTGCGCTCAATTCCACTGTCCATGTCACCGGCAAAGATGTTAAACAGGGCCTGTCCCAGTACTGACCCCTGAGGAATGCCACTCACCATTGGTCTCCACTTGGACTTCGAGCCATTGACCACAACTCTTTGAGTGTGGCCATCCAGCCAATTCCTTATCCACTGAGTGGTCTGTCTGTCAAATCCATGTCTCTCCAGTTTAAAGAGGATGTTGTGTGGCCCAGTGTCAGATGCTTTGCACAAGTCCAGGTGGATGACATCAGTTGCTCATCTCTTGTCCACCGGTGCTGTAACACCAGCATAGAAGGCCACCAAATTGGTCAGGCACAATTTGCCTTTAGTGGAGCTGTGTTGACTGTTATAAATCACCTCCTGCTTTTCCTTGTGCCTTAGCATGGTTTCCAGGAGAATCTTCTCCATGACCTTGTCAGACATAGAGATGAAACTGACTGGCCTATACTTTTGTCTCTGTTATCAGAAATTCTGTCTTGTTTTAGCTACCTGGAGAGTACTTGGGTCTGGGCCTCATGAGTAGAATCATAGGGGATGAATAACACTGCTGTGCTACTTGTGATTCAGTTTTGGCTGGAACTGCAGCCAAGTGGCAAGAGCTATTTGCACCTGCACTACCAGAGAGCACAACAGCTGTGGGAAGCAGTGCAAACCTACCACATGTACAAGTGCTCTTACTGGGAATTTGGCTTGCTCCAGATGACACAGAGTATGAACTCATGTAAAGGAGGATGGACAACCCACAGGTGCTGAACTGTGCAACAGTAGCACACTGTCTGAGACTTGGGAGCTGTAACACTCAGATTTGAGGTGAGGATTGGAGGTCTGGGCACACGAGGGAGTCACGATCCAGTGGACCTCTTCTTTTGACAGCCATCAATGTGCAGGCTCTGCCTCCATGCTTAGGGTAAAGTGATCATTGCAAGCCGCTGACAAAGGGTTTTAAGGGCAAGGTCTTGGGATCAGGAGTTTCCCATCACTATGACTGTTTAGTAAGCTAAAAATTCACAGTTACAGAGAGAAACTTATTTCATTGTGCATGGGCTCTGAGCAACTTGATCTAGTTGAAAATGTCCCCGCTCCTTGCAGGAGGGTTGGACTAGATGACCTTTAAAGGTCCCTTCCAACAGAAACCATTCTATGACTCTATGACTCTATGTCTTTAATCCATCTTTGGGTACAGTCTATAGTAACTAAAGATCTCTCATATGTGCACTAACAATCAGATTTACCTCTGTAATGACACATTTGACGTTACATGTGGGATTTTTTTTTAGAACATGATAGCTTCAGAAATTTTATATGTTATCTAATCTTTTTATTTGGATGGAAAAAAAAATTGTATCCAAGAGACCTCTATGGGAGTGGTGCTGGCTGGGTAGCAGTGGGAGTGGGAGGAGTTGTGGGAAGGAAGCGGGAAGTTGTTAACAGCAAAATCTTGGCGTGTGAGTAATAGGATATTTCACCATTCTGCTACTACTGTGGATGTTAAGAAATGTAGGTCTGTCAACAGTGTAGCTGAACTACTGACATTCGTCATCACTTGTCAACTCTCACATCTCTTTCCAACCAGGGTTGTATTTCCCTTGAATGTCAGGTTTCTGAGATGAGCCCATTTATGATACTTACAAGACAAACACAGGGGGACAGTGAAGTGAATTCCCCTGAGTAATTACATCTGTCAGCAGTGGCAGTATTTATGATCCAGATTCATTAACAAGATACAGAAGCTACCAGGATTCTGCCTGTAACTTCTGAATGAGTGACTGCTGTTGTCAGCCTCTGAATACCCAGAGGAAAGGTGGGGATGGCGGCTTTCAGAGGTCCCAGCAAGAGTGGCAACGTGCTGGCAGGAAACAAAGAAGTTGATGTTTCCTTGATGCATACCTGCAGAACTGTTAGCCTCGAGCACCACAGCATGGTTGCCTTATGAATGATTGCATTTTGAGTGTAAGTTTGATTTCCATACAGAGCCTTTGAAGGACAGAATGAAAACAGCTATTTGTATAGTCCAAATTTCTGTCTGTTATGTTATCTAGTCTAACAGAGAGGAGTGGATCTCTAATGTCAGAAGAGCTGGAGTGTCAGGTATGAAATTTCAGTATATGTATAATTTCAATGATGGTAAAAGCAGCCTGGCTAGGTGACTATGTCAAAGATGTAATTAGCCAAAATTTTTAGGGATTATGAGTATCTATTGTAATTGTTTTCCATTCAGCACTGTTTATCAAACAGCAGAAAATATTATCCCTTCTATAGTTACTATTTGCCCATCCAAGGTTGATATAGCTATATCAATAGATGGTATAGATTGATGTAGATGCAGACACAGATGCAGCGATAGAGACAGACATACATATATAAAAAAAAAACAACCCAGAAAGTCATACCAAAGAGGGGAAAATACTCAAGGGAATAAAAAGCCTTTTATCTCCAGACCCCTTTTGTCAACTCATTAATGAGAGAAGGATTCCAGGAATGGAAGCTAGCTGATAAGAATTGTGTCATTTTTGTTTGTTTCTTTTGGCTTTTTTAAATGAAGAGTTTCTCAAATGTTTGAAGTACAAGCAGGAGCACATAGTCATAGTTTATCTTTTAAAAATAAAACTCAAGGAGAAAGACATTTTTCTTCACTACATTTTCTGAAGGAAGACAATGCATTTTTTCTAGTGCATAATTGAAGTCTATAATAAGAAAGATTGCTCCTGGAGGCACTGATACAGAAGACAAAGGTTATGACAATAGCAACAGCTGTTAGTAAATGTGAATATGAGAATATTAAGGACAATATAAGAAATATTGTCCTTAATTCCAGGTTGTAGAGGAATTGTGGTTCTACATTTTGCACAGCAAAATTAACACTGACTGGATCAGCAGAATAATAATATATTATCATTCACATCAGTGTCAAGTTCTCAGATTTGCAGTGAAGGAATTTCTATCAAAAGCTGTAGTAGTACTAATGTAAATTCTTTAGACTCTACTTTCTATAATTTAGTAATGCACAGCCTTGTGTTCAAGTAAAAATTTTATTGGTTATAGTGGTGTCAGTTGATTCAGAATTGAAGAATCAGTTACAAAGGAAGTCAGATTTTAGGGCTATGAAGGAAGGGTAAATTTACCAAGGTAAAAACTACAAATATGTATCTTCTGAGATCAAAGTTATCTTCTAGTTTTTGTTTACCCAAAACCATATAGCAATAGTAATTCCGTTAGCAAATATTGACATTTGAATAGATCATGACCATTTAAGTTACAATTAAGATTTTTACAATATTTTAATTCATAATTTGCTACCAATAATTTAAAGAGAGAAAATCAGCTTGAAGAGGAATAGTTTGGTGGGTACAGTGAGAAATAGTGAGTATAATTTGATTCTTTTAAAGAAAAACTAAAAATTTGGCTAAAATTATCGTAACACTATTTATTGTAGTTCTAAACAATTTAAATTAAGCTTTCTAAATTGCTTTGTCCATATACATTGCTTTCTATGTCCATATAAATTACTTCTTTGCTTAATATCGCTGTATTGTAAATACGTATTGAATTGGGATACAGTTAGCACAGTGAAAACAGGGCTTTATTTGAGTTAGTGACAATATATTTATTTGCAGTTATATTTGCAGGTCCTTAGTGGGATGGCACAAAAGGCTGAAACACAGCATGCTCTGTGACCTTTGTTCTATCTCTTCAAATAGATGCTTTATGATACCATAACTCAGAATCTACCTATTACACCCAAGAAGCCTAAAAAAAGCCTTGTCCATCCTCCATCAGTAACATGATACTTCTTCAAGGCAAGTAAAATATGTGTTGATGGCTTAAAGCTAAGCAGACAACCTATGACCATTCCCAGCTCATCCACAGTGGTTGTAAATCTGTTCTTGGTTTTCTAAAACAAAGAATAACTGCAGTTTCAGATGCTGTATAATTTTTCTAGCACCTATACTTGAACATAGATTATGCACCTAGTTCTGGGGCCCACAGTACAAAAAAGATATGAGCCAGTTAGAGCAGATCCAGAGGAGGGCCATGAAAATGATCAGAGGGCTGGAACATCTCTCCTATGAAGAAAGGCTGAGAGAGTTGGAGTTATTCAGCCTGGACAATGAAAGGCTCTGGAAAGACCTTATTGCAGCCTTTCAGTACTTAAAGAGGGCTTATAAGGAAGATAGAGAGAGAGGCTTTTTTAAAGGATCTGTAGTGAAAGGACATGGGGCAATGGTTTAAAACTGCAAGAAGGTAGACTTAAATTGGATATAAGGAATACATTACTTCCAATGAGGGTGTTGAGGTATTGGAACAGGTTGCCCAGAGAGGTGGTGGATGCCCCATCCCTGGAGATGTTCAAGGTCAGGCTGGATGGGACTCTGAGCAACCTGATCTAGTTGAAGATGTCCCTGCTCCTTGCAGGGCGGTTAGACTAGATGGTCTGTAAAGGTCTTTCCCAACCCAATCCACTCTATAATTCTGTACTAAATCCACACACAATATTTTGAGGAGTAAGTCCATTACATCTGACATAGAAAGGGCTGAAGCACACATCCCTACTTAAAATGCGGAGTAGAAGTAATCTAAATGAGTTCTACCACTGACTTTAAGTCAATGTGAATCCATGATCTCACTTAAGAAGAAAATAAATGTATTCTGGCTTATACTTATTATAATCACTTTGGTTTCTCTTTCTCAGAAGTAAGGTTTGCATTTTTAAATCTCCTTACCTAAATGTGCTAGCAGTCCAGCATACAACTGTGTTTTTATACTCTTTGAAGAAAACAACTTTACTTTTATTGAAGTTTTCACTATATGAATTTACTCAAGGAAATCTGATGCAGGTTGAAGATTATGCCAGCACAGATATATTTAGTTCAACTAATGTAAAGACTTTTTTTTTGTAGGAGGAATATCTAAATATAAACATATAATTTGGTTAAAAACCTAAGACCTAAATGAAACACCAATATGGAACTATTTGCATTAACATTTTGAAATCATTGTTACAGATACTACTCTTAAACCTTTACTACTATTAGAGAAAAATTAAAGTTATAATTAATACTGAGAGCTCTAACAAGCTCACAAAGCGTTCAATTCACAACATGCGTATTTATCTCAACATGGCTGTATCTGTCAGAACCAATTAAGTAAATTAAAATTCCCATTTCCAAATGTCACTTTTTTTTTTTTTACTATGCTTTAACACATTTACTAATTGCTTAAAAGCTCTCTTTGTAAAAGTACCCAAACCAAATTACTGCTCTATCAGTCTTCTCATTTATCACATACCGTAGTTATTTCTGCTTTATTTGTTGGGAAAGGCAATATTGAAAGAATTGTTCTAGTCATATTTGCACCTTTATAGGTAACTAGATTTATATGTTTCTAACTTAAAGGTAAGAAAAATATTTTATATTCTGATTTAAATTTTTGGAGAAGGAACAAAAAAAAATGAATCCATATTTGCATTACATATTTGAGGTTTTTGCCACACCTCATTTTCACCGTAGAAATAAGTCAACAGCAGACTAAAAATATTCAATACACTGGATGTTGGCAGTTCATATCTGGCCTAGCTCACATTAAACCTTGCAGGGGAAACAAATCTCTGGGTCAAACAGTATTAACAAACAGTGAGTAGATAGTAAATATAAGTCCCCACTTTAAATATTCCAAGGGAAAATGAGTCAATCCAATTTTTTTTTTTTCTTAAAAATATAGGCAAGTTATGACAAAATGGAAGACAGATCAAATTTTGCTTTTAAGTTCAGGGCACAAAATAGAAAAAAAAGCAACAACAAAAGATATGTCAAGTACTGACACAGCTATTATTTCCCTTTTAAGGGTATAATTCTTCGTTCACCTGCTTTTTCCTTTAAATTTAATCATACATCTTTTTAAATTTCAGTTACATTCTAACACTATGTTATGATGTTTACATTCCTTCACCTTTTTACTTGAATCAAGTTTCTAGTTCTCCATCTTTTTCAGGAACAAATAGCAGCATGGCATACAGTGCAGGAACAGGTGAAATCATAAACAGAAAAGGATCAAGGCATTGCAAAATAAATTGGGTATCTGAGGTTCAATACACAGTGAAATTTTTCGTAGGGAGTAAGCTTCTTTTAACTTTTTAGTAGGTATATGGGCAAACAATCTTTGAAGTTTCAGTCTTCCTTTACCAAGAAGCTTTTTACCTAAGTACGCATTAGAAATAAGAGATCTTTTGAATGTGTAATTAATATAACCTCTTACTGTGACAGTATTTAGTTTCCGTGTAACTGAATACACTTAGTTACTGTGTAAGAATATGAGCCTAAATGCATGAAGTTTATAGTAAACAATTATAAAGTAGACATTGCTTGCCGTTTCATGCATCTATCCACAGATACTAGCTTACTTATAGATTATATCTTAAGACTTCAATACATGTACCCAAATAGCATTCCTCCACACAGCTTTATACAGTTTAAAACTCTGTATCAAATTGTATTAACATCCTTATGCTCGGGTGAATTAAAATTGAAAATCCAGTAAAACATTTTCTGTGTTTTAGGAAGACCGATGTTGGGTTAGACTAGAAGATTCAACAATACTTAACAATGGTATACATATCACTGTGGCAACATATTGTAACTGTTAAAATATTTTTTTTCTCCTTTTGGATCATCTCCGTAGTTTTTTACTTATATACTGATAGGAATTTCTAATTGTCTTGTGTGAAAATATAAATTAACACAAAATGAGATTAATTTTGCACTAAAAGTTGAGATATCTATAGATACTTTTGAGGGACTGAGAGAGTTAATGTATGTTGATGTCCCAAACATTGTTGTGGGGCAGGGTATGGTTTGCATAGGGGTGGTTGGAGTCAGGTAACACAGGACATGGAGGGCTATCAGGGGATGCACAGGTCCCTGTTACTAACGACTTGCCATATATGGCTAGTGGTCACATAGCGGTCATCTGAGGAAGGGGCTTATGACCACCCCTCACATTTAGTGCACAGAAGACTCAGAACTCTCTGGAACCAGAACCATACAAGCCCTCAGGAGGTGTAACTGGAGGCGGGGATTAGACTATAAAAGACAATGCCTCAGGTAGGCACGTGCCCATTGCTGGATCCAAGGGAGGTGGTATCTCTTTCTCTCTCTCTCTCTGTCTCCCCCTTTTTTCTGTTTTCTCCTTTTCCTTTTTTATAAATGCTCTGTGAAGAGCCCTGGCTACCAGCTCCCTTATGCTGTCCAAGTTTTCAAAGTTAATTCATTCCTTGTTAATGTTAAATAAAGTGTTAAATCGATTGTTTGGTGTTGTTTCACCTTAATTTAATCTGAGGGAATAATGAACCTACTATAGCCCTGGGTTGTAACAAGGCTGAAAGTTAAACACAATAGTATAATGTAAATATTAATATACAGCAAAGTTGTGTTGAAAAGTCATGGAAAAAAAAATCTCAATATATTGCTATATGTAATCAAATTTAGACACAGATATATAAATGGTGGAATTTTATTCTTATTTGTTATTGTTCATTAACTTACCTTTTTTTTTCCCCCTGCTGAATTTTAGAATCAAATTATAGAATCATAGAATAGTTAGGGTTGGAAGGGACCTTTGAAGGTCATCTAGTCCAATTCCCCTGCAAGGAGCAGGGACATCTTCACCTAGATCAGCTTGTTTTTAATTCAATACTGTGAGGTTAGTGACCTATCTTTGCGTTCAGTTACATATATGGTACAAAAGGTACACACCCACTGTTCATAGAGAAAGTGGAATAAAGTCTGATAACATTCAGAAGTAGCACAAATTTAATTTTTATAAAAGAAAGAGTTATTTTACCTGTGAAACTGCTAAGACACTTTGAAAAATTATGATTTATTTAATCAATTTTAGACTTGCTGACCTACACCAATCTCTGCAAGTAATGTTTAAATATATTAGGTTTTTTTTACTCAAGCATCATTTTACATGAATATATGAAACCATTTGTGATAAATAAGTCACTGTTAAATGATGTGCTGCTGTATCATTATTCAAGAACTACACTTTTAAAATTTATTATTTGTTTTCCTAGATGAAAAAATAACATATATTAATCTAATAATTATGATTGTCTCTGTTCTTTGAGAACATAATATGTTGTATGTTAAAAATCATCATAATGTATTTCTATTATTGCATTACATTGATTTGGCCACAGAGAAAAAAACTCTATATTGAGAATAAATTATAGAATCATAGAATCATAGAATGGTTAGGACTGGCAGGGACCTTCAAAGGTCATCTAGTCCAAGCCCCCCCTGCAAGAAGCAGGGACATCTCCAACCATGTCAGGTTGCTCAGAGCCCCGTCCAACCTAGTCTTGAACGTTTCCAGGGATGGGGCATCCACCACCTCTCTGGGCAACTGTATATGAAGTATTTAACATGCATTCTCAATAAAATAGGTATATGTGCTTTCTTTTACAAACATGTAGAAAATCTTTTTCCAATGTAATATTACATCAGAATAGCATATTACTTTATACAGGCCTAAGATTCAACATAAATATGCGAAAGAATTTGCATGATGAAAGCAATCATATATTCTGTGTCTCAGTAAGAATGTTTCCTACCCTTATCACAACTTCTTAAAACAATTCACAAATCTCACACATGTACAAATAATCTTCTCTGGAAATTTCTCCTAAGATAGTTAAAAGAAACAAGTTGTATAATGAGAGTATCTTGATCTGTGAAGGATGACGGATAGAGATTTATACTGTTGCATAGATTTATTTTCCTGAAAGAGTAACATTAGTGAGTTAAACATTATTGATACCAGATTAGTCATGTCAGCAATAAAATATTATTGTCAAAGGTTGGGAAAAAAGAGTTACAGAAGTTTTAATTTCTAAAAAATTTTATTATTCAGATAAATAAGAAATTACAACTTTTTGAAGATTTTATTGATACCACTTTTTTTTTTCTGAAACAGTTTTCTTCTGGAAAAAAAATGCAGTATCTCAGAAAAGATGTAATACATGTTTTATGCTTTTTAATTTTTTCATATGCCACCTGGACTTCCTCTGTAGTAATGACAGGCCTATGATGTACTCTGCCATTTCAACAGTAAGGGAGAGATTGGTATCAAATTATCAAAGCAAGCATTATGTTACTAAGGAATTAGGAAAGCAAAAATACAAATTTCTTAGTTTTCAGTTCTATGAGACATCACAGTACTATTTTCAAAGTTACTTTATAAAACAACCTGGTTTATTCTGACCTAATGTGACAAGTATCGGAAAAACTCCTTAGCATGTGATTTAGTATATAGTATACAGATTTACACATTATGTAGCAAGTAGGCGTGCTGGGAAATATAAACAGGTAGTAATAATAGTGCATATGACATATAATATTTAACATATTTGCAAGTATGGATTAACTATATAGATACAATAATATGATGCTTGTAACAGTGCCTCATTATTAAGGTTTGTCTTCCTGTTTTCAGACCTTGTTTCTATTTATTCGTACATTTGACAGAACTGAGATGAAGTTTTCTTTAATAATAGTCTGCATCACCCTCAATTTTGAGAAACTTTTGGATTCTGTGATCATCTGGTTCTGAGAAAATGGCTACAGAACATATGTTTTTAACTTTACTTAAAACATTGACCTTTTCAGCAAAGATACTTCTTCCTTATATTATTCTGCAAATCTGTCTACATTTTGCTGATTTATAAAATCTGTGCATAACTTTGTTTTGCTTGCTCACAATCAAATGCCTAGTAAAGCCTCTAGCCAATCCGTCTTATCTGTACATGGTCAGAGTTAGAAGTACTTCCAATACTGTACATACTGCTGTACCCACAGAACCAAAGGACTCTGTTACAGCTGGTCCAATCTGCTCAACTGTATATACATTATCATAAAAAAAACAAAGGACAATTTGTTTTAGCTCATCTATTGATAGGAATAACTGTATTCTGATTGCTCTGGGCATGATTTTTTTTTTTAATCCCGTAATTTGTGAGGAACATTTTTCACCAGACCGTTGGAAGTCAGAACGCACAGAGGATTATGCCCATGTGTCAGATAAATGATTTTCCCATTCACTTCCAGATTCCAGTCCTTTGATCTGATAGATCTTGTAAACCTTAATTTCTTCCAGGGAGCTAGCTAGGGAGCTACTTGTAAAATAAAATTCAGGTATGTTTCTGAGGACAAGTCATTCTAGTGATCATCTTTATCAATAACACTGGCAAGGCAGAAGTTTTCTTTTCAGTGTCCTTCACATTCCTCAAATCTTGTCTCAGAAAATCTTTCACCTCAGACTCCCATGCATGATTTAGTGCAATGGGTAAGGGACTGCAATGGGTACTGTAAATACCAGGAAAACACCACTCTGCTCAGCTGCAAAACAAAAAAGTCCTTACATCATTTTAGCTGCTCTGAGCTGAAAATACATACCTACATGTAATTATGCCTTCTAGCTAAAAAGGCCTGAGGCCATATGTCATTTCGCAGAATAAGAGGATGATTGAAATCAGAAGGGGCCACTGGAGATCATCGAGCTCACCCCCTGCCCCTGCTTAAAGGAGGCTCAGCTAGAGCAGGTTGCTCAGGATTGTACCCCATCGATTTTTAGTTTTTCCAAGGCTGGAGATTCCACATCCTCTCTCGGCTACCTGTTCCAGTGCCTGACAACTGCTGCGGGTTCACCTCCTCTGACACCTGAGCATTCACACAGCTGCTCCTGAGTTTTATCCTTTCTTAAACACTCTTTCTCCAAGACAGCATCATCTTGGCTGAAGGGCTCAGCTGTACTGTGCGGTGGGTCCATTGAAGTCAGCTGGAACCAGCTATGTCTGGCAAAGGGCAGCCCCTGGCCTCTCTTCACAGACGCCATTCCTGCAGCCCACCCTGCTCCCAAAACCTTGACACCTACACCCAACACAGCCACTCTCACAGTAAAAAAAATATATTATCTTATACATAAGAATTCCCTGTATGTCTACTTTGCCCATTGTCTCTCATTCTGCCACTGGGCTCCAATAAGAAGTCTGGCTTTCTTTTCTTTATTCTCTCACCATCAGATATTTGTACATATTGACAAGATCCCCTCACCTCTCAAGCCTTCAGTCTTCCAAGCTGAATAGTCCCAGATCTCCCAGCCTCTCCTCATACAGCAGATACTCCAGTTCCTTCACTGTCTTGGTGGCCCTTCACTAGATTCTCTCTAATATGTCCATGTCTCCCTTGTACTGAGGAATCCCCATGAGGCCAAATGTGGCCTCACCAATGCTAAGCAGAGAGGAAGGCTCATGTCCAATGAACTGCTGGTGACACTCTTCATAATGCAGTGCAGAAGGCTGTTGGTTTTCTTTGCTGCAAGAGTTCATTGCTGCTTCACCTACAGATTGTGGTCCATGAAGAACCCCCAGGATCTTTTCTGCAAAGCTGCTTTCATATTGAAGTTCCCCTAGAACTCATTGCATATACAATTGATAATGGCATTTTTAAACTGTTCTTTTATTGATTTATCTTAAAATCTCTTTACTCACATGTAATACCTACTTTGACTAATATCCACTAAAAATTGTTTCAATATTCAAATCTTTCTACTGGCCTGTCTTAAAAACTTTGAAGCAAGTAATTAATTTAGCTTCATTTGCATTGGTTTTATATTCCTTGAATTCCTTTTTTACACACTCATTGCCTGTCATACGTTTTGATTCTCTGGCAGAATTCTTGCTTCTGACTTTTTCATGGAAAAAAATAAATTCACACTGTATGAAGGAAAAAGCATTTCACAAACAATTTTTTTCTTACACAAGAATATGTCTTGTTACTATTCTATGATAACTGTTATATACAGAAACTTTAATAATAATATCTTGAAAAAGTTTATCTGTGTTGTCTTGCTTAGAGACTTAAAAAATAATCATGTATATGGAAAAAAACTTTGCTAAGGGATGTCATAAACGGCCACTGCCTTCAACAGCTCTGGCCCAGGACCCCTCCTGCCTGGATTGCTGGAGGCCAGCCCCATCCCCCAGGGACCCAGGTCTCTGCCCAGGCTGAGGAATGTGGCTGCTGCTTTCCTGTTTGCAGTTTCAACCAGCAGCAAGACTGAATGCATATACAAGAGGCACACACATACACACACACAACACCGACACGGTTGGTCACACAGATTGCCACAGACAAGGTGCTGCCTTCGACAGCACTCGCATACAGTACTCCCATCAGACACAAGCCCAGACAGCCATGTCCCACCCTCCTCTTGGGTGGCAGAGGCAGAAGGTCACTAGTGCAGCACACACACACAACACTCTCCAGTTTCACAAGCACAAACACATTTGTGTATCCCTCGAGCACTGGTATGGCCCCTCTGCCCATCTGGCAGCCCTGCCTGCATCCCAGCTTCTCCTACCCAACCCATGGGTTCAATACGTCTTGCTTATATTCTGACTCTCGGATCTGCATCCTTACCAGTATCAAAGCCCAGGTTTGCCTGCAGTTTTCTGATTGTCTATTAATTAGTGTGACTTCTGATGTTTGTTTCTTATCTCTGTCTCCATCATGGCTGCCTGTCAGATTTGTGTCTCTATATTTTCTTTATGGCTTTGCTCTTTTCCTTAGTATCCCGTTTGACATGATCTTCAATCAGATAATTTTATTAAAGTAAACATACCTACATTCCACATATTCTTATCAGTTATTCTGACTCACCAGTTTTGGTTCTTAATTCTGCCCGCATTACCATTTCTGTGTCAGATTTATGTCTCTGTATATTTTGTTTATGATTTCCTCTTTGTCTTATTATCCCTTTTTGCATTGAAAGGCCCAGACCATATACCCTTCAGGGAGCAGAAGGTCTCTGTTCCATACATCCTTTCTATTACAATTAGTCTCCATACCCTATTTTTAATCACTACTAGAGTCTGTCAGCGTTCACAGACAGTTAGGGTATTTTTCTCAGTGATCTTGTAGATGAGATACCTATTTTTGATTGAGGTTTATGCTTTTCTATTTGCCTAGGACTATTTGTAAATGCTGTCAATGCTCTTCTGACATAGTTGATAGTACAATAGTAATACTTAATTTCTCCAGATTTAGGTATAGCATTTACATCTAAGATAATAAATATTTTCCATTTAAATATAGGGTCAGAGAGTTATATACAATTAACTTACATGTTGTATTTGCTTTTTGAACACATAATGTGATTTCTTAGCTTGTTCTAGTTACTATACCTACTGAATGCAATTGTAAGGTGTATCTGCTGAGTCATATTACAGTATTCAACTGATTATTTTCTGAATCAATATTTAAAATGTTTATAATCCCTGTTATTTCATTTACCATTAGTCTGCAAGGTCTAAGACCTTCATTTTTATTCAGGTAGCATTTGTACAGAAGTGTATATTTGACTTGCTTCAAGAACCTATTTCTATATAATCAGACCTTCATTTTTCTACACTTTCTTCTGAAATACTGCATATTATTATTCCATTTCACAATTACTACATTGTATAGTCATCTAAACTTCTCAGATTTCCTATAGTTTTTAATTTTAAAACTCTATATCTCTTTCTTCTTACTAAAATTTAGTTCCATTAGGCATATTCCATTTTCATTTAGGTAAAGCTCATCTCTCAAGTAATGGCTCTCTGTCAATTTATTTTTAAATTTCCTAATACATCTAAATTTCTTCTGTGCATTATTTTTTTTAAGGATAAGTTCAGACTTTTACTTTTCTAAGGCTGGTTTTTTTTTTTCCATTGTACTAGTCATGCTACTACATTCTAGATTTTAGAAGGTGAATATGAAAAATTAAAGTCTTTGACCTTTCTCACTTTAAGGTCAGGAATTTATCCAAAGATTAATTAGGAAGGTTGATTATGTCAGTATTTTATTCTTATGGGCAAATATAGTTGAAAGAATCTCAAAACAAGCCAGAGGAAGGTGCTACAATAAAAATCTTCCTATGGGCAAACTGAACATAACTTATACATAATAGTAAGAGTTTTATTGGTAGCCTAAATAACATGTTAATAATTTAAATAAATATACAATAGTATCATTATTAGTGTGCTTACCATGCTGTTGTCGGCATGGTACTGTTCACTTCCCTATAGCTGAACCCTTCTCCACCAAAGAACAGAGTCATTTCATCTCTGTCGTTTTCTTACGGGAGATCAGTAGTTGTCATAGGCCAAAACCTTGTCAGGAAGCGTACGATCATCAACCCCTATGGATGATCGTACACTTGAGCTAATGTTTTGGTCCTGATTAGCTTACTAGGACAGGTGGAGCCATAGTGTCTCTCCTTTGCAACCCCTATCTTTCCCAGTATTATGTTTTATTTACTTTCCTTTATCTCTTACCCTTTTCTGATTATCTTATTCCTGAACTAGTTCTCAGTCATATGATCACTTTGATTCAAGCTTGCAGGGTTTTTTTTTTTGCATCATTGTAATGATTTAACCTCAGTAGCCAGCTGAGCCTCACACAGCCACTCATTCACTCCCCTCCAGTGGGATGAGCGAGAGAATGGGAAGAGTGAAAATGAGACAACTCATTGGGTTCAGATAAAGACAGTTTAACAGGTAAAGCAAAAACTGTGAGAGCAAGGAAAGCAACATAAAGAATCCAGTCACTATTTCTCATTGGCAGGCAAGTGTTTAGCCATTTCCAAGAAAGCAAGGCTCCATCACATGTAATGGTGTCTCGGGATGACAAATGCCATAACTCCAAACATCCTCCCCTCCCTTCCTCCTTCTTCCCTCAGCTTTTATTGCTGGGCATGACATCACCTGGTCAGTTGGGGTTAGCTGTCCCAGTTGTGTTCCCTCCCAACTTCTTGTGCACTCCACGTCTATTCATTGAAAGGCAGTCTGAGAAGCAGAAAAGACCTTGACACTGTGTACGTACGGCTCAGACAATAAATAAAACATCGGTGTGTTGTCAGCACTGTTTAGATCAGAAATCCAAAACATTGCACCATAGGAGCTACTATGAAGAAAATTCAGTTTATCCCAGATGAAGCCAGTACAATAATGAAAAATACCAGGGAAGCTGGGTAAAAGTACCTGTATTGCCTTAATTTAGGGATGTAATTTATGAGGTCTTGGTTAGAATTTTAATCCCCACTGGAAGAGAGAGAGAGACACACACACACAGAGTCTTCCAGAGAGCAATTCAAAGTATCTAAATTAGTCTTTTTTCTTAATTCTTTGGAAGTTTGGTAGACTAAGGCATTCAATAGTAATAATTAGGGTATTAGAACTCCTTGTTCTTTCCTTTACCAGTGTTTACAGCTTTAAGTATTTTATTAGAACCAAAACACAATTTTCATAATTACATCAGCAAAGGGGTAGAGGGAGATTGGGTGATCTCTATTTTTGCAAGAGAGAACAGATTAGGAAAATAGGGCTAGTGAGAAAAGGAGAACCTCCAGCAAATGAAGACAGAAGAAAAACCTGTAACAATTGCTTCCTCTGCACTGATGATCTTTGCTCTTCCAGCCTCATTAGAAAAATTAGGATATGACTGATAATTCTGCTATTACAAAAGAAAATATAATACAGGTTTGGAGGTTTTTAACTTTTTTTTCTGACTGCTAACAAGATAGAGTAGGATTTATTAGGATGCATATCAGAGCGCAGAACATGACAAATTAAAAGAACCAGAAAACCAACTGTAAGAAAGTTGCTTTAGGAATGCTGCAGGCAAACTTTTCTGGCTTTCTGTATGGAAGAATAAGGAGCCTAATGAGGAGGACAATCCATAGTGTCTCTCAGCTTTACAGGTTTTTGAACATACTTTTATCCTAAAAGCTTTACAAGCCAAGACATTGAGACAAACACGTAAATAAAAGCTCTAGTATATTTAATCACAACTAGAAATCAAAGATTTCTTTATGAAAAGAGAAATTCCTTTAAAGAATATAATTATGGAAGACTCAAGTTATTTATTGATTGAGGCAAAGTACAATGAAATCCATTTGGGGCAATGTGATTTAAAGGTTGAGATATTTCATTTTGTTGGAAACACTCCAATGTATTTTTAAATATGGGTGAAGAAGGGGGCAAAGAGGCAGATTGAATAATTCAAAACCAAAATTATATGTTTATTTTAAGTATCTGTTCTCTGTCTAACATGTAGTTTTTGTAGGTTGAAGACAAAATGATATAGGAAACTGACTGGAATAAAAAAAATGTTTTTATATTTTTAAAATATTTCTCTTCCATGTTATTTAACAATTGAAAGAAATTAGAATACAGTTTCAATATTATTACAGAAAAGAGTTTTCTTGTGTAAATCTGCAAAGTGAAATATTTATTATGACATTTGGAAAGCTACCTCCTAAGCAAACGTTATTTTTCTGCCATATGCTTCTACCAGAGATAAATCTCTGCCCAACTCCAAAACGCAAAAACATATTCAAGGAATAAATCCTTAAATATTGCTTTAATAGGTATTATCCTAGCATAGATAGCCTTTAATTTAATTTGCTACATTCATGGAGTTAATCTATCTTGGTTAAGGTAGCCCTCCATTCCTAACTTAGCACTGTAGAAATCAAAGCAAAGTTTTAGGGCTTATGGTTTTGTTTGGATTTTTTCTTTGTTAATTATTATTTGCAAGGCTTTTGTAATTGATCTTTAGCTGCCTTTGCTGCCATTAGTGGCTATAAGTTTTAAGAAAAATGCAATTTTAGTCCATACTTAACAAGAATTCTTACCAGCTGCTTTAATATTGTAGCCTAAATTTGTCTGGGATATGTTGGAGCTAACAGATTTGAAAATCCATGTTTCATAGCTGTAAAGTCCAGCTGCCAAGCATATTTCCATTTCTTACTTCCACATTAATCACTATGGAGTGAGATTTTGGTATACAAACGCAGATGTTCTAATTATTTTCTGAAATTATTTAATGCTGTTTTCCTTCTCCTCTTTTTTTTTATAGGCTTTGTATTTTTTTCTATATAAGCATGATTAACGGTTTTGTAGGATTCATCATCTTTAACAGTTGTTTCTTCTTTGCTTCTGGGCACTCTCTGTAGGCTCATTTCCCTTGCCCAACCTGAACTATTTATTTTAAATTGGGTAGAAATCTATGTAGTAACTAGTATTTGAATGTTAAGTATTTGAATGTTAATGTGACTAAGCTAATAAGTGACATCAAGATTGGAGGTAGCCTGGGCTGCAGTGATCATGCACTCATGGAGTTTGCAGTCCTGAGGGAAATGGGTCAGTCAAAGACCTGAATTTTAGGAAAGCAAACTTCCAGCTCGTCAAGGAGTCAGACAATAGGACCCCCTAGGAAACTGCTGTCATGGACAAGGCAGCAGAACAGAGCTGTCAGATCTTTAAGGATGCCTTTCATAGAGTGCAAGAGCTCTCAGTCCCCACATGCAGGAAACCAGGAAAGGAAGGGAAGAAACCAACATGGTTGGGTTGAGATCTGCTGGTCAAACTAAAGGGCAAGAAGGAAATGCAGAGGTGGTGGAAATAGGGGTAGGTATCCTGGGAAGAGTATAGGGACGCTGCTCGGTTGTGTAGTGATGAGGTCAGGAAGGCCAAGGCACAGCTGGAGCTGAGCTTGGCAAGGGATGCAAGGAATAATAAGAAGGGCTTCTGTAGGTATGACAGCCAGAAAAGGAAGGTCAAAGAAAGCATACCCCTCAGATGAGCAAGGCTGGTGAACAGGTAGCAGTGGATGAGGAGAAGGCTGAGGTACAACTTTTTTTTGCCACAGTCTTCACTGATAACTCGTCTTCCCACACCTCTCCAGTGGATGGACTGCAAGACAGGGACTGGAGGAGTAAAGTCTCTCCCACTGTAAGCGAAGATCAGGTTCATGACTATCTGAGAAACCTGAATATACA
The DNA here is from genome assembly GCA_011801015.1 of Ardeotis arabs. Classification (NCBI taxonomy): domain Eukaryota; kingdom Metazoa; phylum Chordata; class Aves; order Otidiformes; family Otididae; genus Ardeotis; species Ardeotis arabs. The sequence goes on along the minus strand of JAAGAY010134580.1, from coordinate 4,939 downwards.
TGAGTCTATGGGACCTGATGAGATGCATCCCAGAGTCCCAAGGGAATTGGCTGATGTAGTTTCCAAGCCACCCTCCATGATATTTGAAAAGTCATGGCAGTGAAGTAAAGTTTTTGCTGACTGGAAAAAGGGAAACATTGCACCCATTTTTAAAAAGGGTAAAAAGGAGGATCCTGGGAATTACTGGCCTGTCAGCCTCACCTCTGTGCCCAGGAAGATCATGGAACAGATCCTCCTAGAAGCTATTCTGAGGCACATGAAGGACAGGGAGGTGGTTTGAGACAGCCAGCACACTTCACCAAGGACAAGTCTTGCCTGACTAACCTAGTGGCCATCTGTGATGGAGTAACTACATCAGTGGACGGGGGAAGAGCTATGGATGTCATCTACCTGGACTTCTGTAAGGCCTTTGATACAATCCCCCACAACATTCTTCCCCCTAAACTGGACAGATATGGATTTGATGGGTGGACTCTTCAATGGATGAGGAATTGGTTGGATGGTCACATCCAGAGGGTAGTGACTCTCCATCAATGTCCAGATGGAGATTGATGACAAGTGGTGTCCCTCAGGGGTCTGTACTGGGAGGAGTACTGTTTAATATCTTCATCAATGATATAGAGAGTGGAATCTAGTGCACCCTCAGCAAGTTTGCTGACAACACTAAGCTGTGTGGTGCGGTCGACACACCTGAGGGACAGGATGCCATCCAGAGGGACCTGAACAAGCTTGGGAAGTGCGCCCAGGCAAACAGCATGAGATTCAATACGATCAGCTGCAAGGTCCTGCACATGGGTCAGGGCAACCCCCAGTATCAGTACAGGCTGGGGGAAGAAGTAGCCCTGCCAAGAATGACTTAGGGGCACTGGCGGATGAAAAGCTGTGCCATCAATGTGCACTTGCAACCCAGAAGGCCAACCTCATCCTGTGCTGCATCAAAAGAAGCGTGGCCAGTAGGTTGACGGAGGTAATTCTGTACCTCTCCTCTGGTGAGACCCCACCTAGAGTACTACATCCAGCTCTGGAGCCCTCAGCACAGGAAAGACATGGACCTGTTGGAGCAGGTCCAGAGGAAGGCCACAAAGATGATCAAAGGGCTGAAGTACTTCTACTATGAAGAAAGCCTGAGAGAGCTGGGGTTATTCAGCCTGGAGAAGAGAAGGCTCCAGGGAGACCTTATTGTGGCCTTTCAGTACTTAAAAGAGGCCTACAAGAAATATGAGGATAAACTTTTCAACGGGGCCTGTAGTAACAGGAGAATGGGTAATGGTTTTAAATTAAAAGAGAGTAGATTAAGACTACATATAAGGAAAAAAAATTACGATGAGGGTGGTGGAACACTGGAATGGGTTGCCCAGAGAGCTGGCAGATGCCCCATCCCTGGAAACATTCAAGGCCAGGCTGGACAGGGCTCTAAGCAACCAGATCTAGTTGGAGATGTCCCTGTTCCTTGCGGGGGGGGAGGTGGGGGGTGGGGGTGTTGGACTAGATGACCTTTAAAGATTCCTTCCAGCCCAAACCATTCCATGATTCTATGATAATGTTAAATATGACACAGGAAATTGGTCATTCATTCATTCTTTGTAGCTCATGGTATCTGATGAATCATCAGCTCTCAAGAGAGGCCATACATTACATTATCTTAATACAAATAATCACAGATTGTTTTGACTGCATGTACCTAGAAGAAACTTTTTTCTCTTCTTTTGCCTCCTGTCCTTGCAAGTTTTATGGAAGTTTATATAACACCTACATTTCAAATAAATTTATATTTGAAAATAACTATCTTATTGTAGTACACATTTACTGAGGTTATTCAACAAATTAAATTCAAAACTAGACACTAGATTTGAAAAATGGTGTCTGATTACACTGTCCTTTACATGGCATTTATCTTAAAATTTTCAGGTTTTTTTTTTTTTTCCTTAGCAGACCAGGAGATAGAACTCAAAGAGCTCTGAAATATTTTTTTTTCCAAGTAAGTCTCTGTTGCAGAGACATTAAACCTCTAAATCTCCAAGGATTCCTCTCGTATATGTATTTATGATATCTCTTTATTTTAACAGAGTTTATTCGATATATGCAATAAATTTATTTCTAACATAATTATAACAGTTCAGAGAGGTATTGACTCAAGTGATTGGGGGCTATCTATACGTAATATATTTACATGTAAATTTGTGAGAATGCAAGAGAGTAATGAAGTAACTGCAGAAATATCACAGAAATCAACAGTGAAAGCAGAAATCTTCTTTTTAATGGCTATGTAAATTTTCTAAAATAATTAATACATTTCCAAGTTATATCTGTTAAAGGATTGGCTACTTCTCCAAATAGTACTACAAAAAAAAGTTTTACTTCCTCTAATTACGTGTTTATTGACAATTATGAGATTCCTTAGTGTTAGCTTTTTTTTGAGTGGATATAGGCCCTATTTGAAGGGGACAGGACAGAGCTAACTGGTATAATTTGTCCCAATATGAGTGTCCCCAAACTTCTCTTTTCTCTACCTGCCAGTTGTGTCATGGCCAGTTCCCAGGCCATTGGGTAGCTCCAGCCCATACAGCATAAGAATCAGTATAGACTGTTAGCTCCAGCTTCAAAACCTCGTTAACAACTAGTAAGCCAGCTCACTGGGCTGACCTTTGCATTCTTTCTGTTAACTGTGCTGCTGAAATGGCTGTACTTTGACCAAACAAAACATGCTCTTTGTCATATGGTTTAGTTTTAGGTAGTCCCTTAAGGAGCAGGAAGTTGGACTTGATCCTTATGGATCCCTTCCAACTTGAAGTATTCTCTGATTCTATATTCCTGTAGTTAACTAGCAGGTGTGCCTGTGTTATGAATAAAAGCTTTGTCTCTACTGCATTTTGAGAACAGTCTTAAGACTAATGAACATGCTATGCACACTTGTCTGCTGTGTATCAACTGAGCTTCAAGAGGAGGCTCTGGCACAGTCAGTTCACATCTATCAAAACATGCAGTATCCTCTTATGCCTGAATATGTCCAATATACAGACTTCTTATCAGGCACAGACAGCATGGGCTGGCTGCAAGTAACCCACAGAAAGCTTCCATCTGTGTGGCTACAAGACTGGCAGGAGGCAGAGCAAATTTAGTTTACAACTAATCTAGAAACTGCTTTTTGAGACATGGGCATAGTAACGACTGCTAGAGTTTCCAAAATTAACATTGTTCAGTTGCTGTAACACAGATATGTGTATCTTCAACACCAAATTATGTCTTTTCTGAATATTCAGCTTTGCTTCTTTCACTCTGAACCGATGTGAAGCAAATGAAATATATTTCACAGGTTTGACCATAGTGAATAACGTCATTTCAACAGTGATGTCTCAGTATATGTCAGGATGTATGTGTCTGAATTTCTTTTCCAGCTCTTTACTAGCCGATTTTTTTTTTGTGTGTAGGATTAACACAGAAAGTAGAAGTTAGGCAGATGAATATTCTGTTGCACATTGGGGCCAGTACCCCAAGAAATACTGTATTACCATTGTTAGTAACAAGCCACAATTTTTTTAGTTACCCTGTAAGACCTCAGGACAAGGACTTGTCAGGCTTTTTATCTGAACTTATCTTGGCCTGCCTGGACTTTTTTTTCAGTTTGTGTAGCTGTCATGGTAACTGGTTTATAACCTAATCTGTTCTAATACTAGCTTCATTTTCTACTGTTGTGTGGTGTAAAGCCTATTGTCATATTAAGTTTGATACGTTTTGGTAAATAACAGATAGCAATAATAAGTAGATATCCTGTGTAGAGTGAAGTGTGTGTTGCAACACTGCTCACATACTTTTGTAAAATGCTTATGTTGTGTCTAGCTATGCCATCACAGTGTTATAGCGTGCTTAAGCTCTGTTAGTCACTCTGATAAATCTAAATCATAGAATCATAGAATGGTTAGAGTTGGAAGGGACCTTCAAAGGTCATCTAGCCCAACCACCCTGCAAGGAGCAGGGACATCCCTGACTAGATCAGGTTGCTCAGAGCCTCATCCAACCTGGCCTTGAATGTTTCCAGGGATGGGGCATCCACCACCTCTCTGGGCAACCTGTTCCAGTGTTCTACAACTCTCATCGTGAAAAATTTTTTCCTAATGTCCAATCTAAATCTACCCCCCTCTATTTTAAAACCATTACCCGTTGTCCTGGCACAACAGTCCCTACTGAACAGTCTCTCCCCGTCTTTCTTGTAGGCCCCCTTGAGGTACTGGAAGACCGCTATCAGGTCTCCCCGGAGCCTCCTCTTCTCCAGGCTGAACAGCCCCAACTCTCTCAGCCTTTCTTCATAGGAGAGGTGCTCCATCCCTCTTATCATCTTCATGGCCCTCCTCTGGACCTTCTCCAGCTGGTCCATGTCCTTCTTATGTTGGGGGCTCCAGAACTGGACACAGTACTCCAGGTGGGGTCTCACCAGGGCAGAGTAGAGGGGGAGAACTGCCGGCCACGCTCCTCTTGATGCAGCCCAGTATGCACTTGGCCTTCTGGGCCGCAAGGGTGCATTGGCGGCTCATGTTGAGCTTCTCGTCCACCAGCACTCCCAAGTCCTTCTCCTCAGGGCTGCTCTCCATCTATTCTCCACCCAGCCTGTATTTGTGCATGGGATTGCCCTGACCCATGTGCAGGACCTTGCACTTGGACTGGTTGAACTGCATGAGGTTTGTATAGGTCCACCTCTCCAGCCTGTCCAGGTCCCACTGAATGGCATCCCTGCCCTCCAGCGTGTCAACGGCACCACACAGCTTGGTGTCGTCGGCGAACTTGCTGAGGGTGCACTCTATCCCACTGTCCATGTCGCCGACAAAGATGTTGAACAGGGCCGGGCCCAACACAGACCCCTGAGGGACGCCACTCGTGACCGGTCTCCACTTGGACATCGAGCCGTTGACCACCACTCTCTGAGTGCGGCCATCCAGCCAACTCC
>JAAGAY010134579.1:0-12247 GCA_011801015.1 Ardeotis arabs | reverse complement strand
CATCAACAGCCTTTCCCTCATCCACCAGTCTGGTCACCCAGTCGTAAAAGGAAATGAGGTTGGTCAAGCACGACCTGCCTTTCGTGAACCCGTGCTGGCTGGGCCTGATCCCCTGGATGCCACTCATATGCCGAGTGATCTCACCCAAGATGATTTGCTCCATAACTTTCCCGGGTACTGAGGTCAGGCTGACAGGCCTGTAGTTCCCCAGATCCTCCTTACGGCCCTTCTTGTAGATGGGAGTCACATCGGCAAGCCTCCAATCCTCCAGGACCTCCCCAGATAACCAGGAGCGCTGGTAGATGGCCGAGAGCGGCTTGGCAATCACCCCCACCAACTCCCTTAGCACCCTAGGATGGAGCCCGTCCAGTCCCATGGACTTGTGGCAGTCCAGATGGAGGAGGAGCTCTCTAACTGTCTCCACCTGTACCACGGGGGGTGTATTCGGCCTGGCATCCCAGACTTCCAGATTAGGGCATGTCTGGGCCTGTCTGTGGGCATGTCTGGGCCTGACTCGGCCCGGCCCGGCCCGGCTGCAAGAAGTAGAAAGGAGATGAGATGTGAAGAAAACTTGGGAGGCATCTGCCAGCCTGTTGTGAAGAATTTTTCTTGTGAGAGGAACGGCTGCAGACACCAAGGTCAGTGAAGAAGGAGGGGGAGGAGTAATGTGGCTCCTGGCCAAGACTCCCCTGCAGCCTGTGGTGAAGCAGGTTGTCCCCCTGCAGCCCATGGAGGTCCACAGAGGAGCAGAGATCCATCTGCAGCCCATGGAGGACCCCACGCTGGGGCAGGTGGAGGCCTGAAGGAGGCTGTGGCCTGTGGAGGGCCCATGCTAGGGCAGCTGTTCTGGAGGGACTGCACTCCGTGGAAGAGATGACCCACATCGGAGCAGTTTCATAAAGGACTGTCGCCCGTGGGTGGGACCCCACAATGGAGAAGGGGAGGAATGTGAGGAAGTTCTTCCCCCGATGACAAAGCAGCAGCATAAAACAACATGTGATGAACTGACCACGACCCCCATTCCCTCTTCCCCACTGTGCTGCTTGGGGTGGGCGGTTGGGGGGGAGATAGTAGAGATGTTAAGCCCCGGAAGAGGGAGGGGTGGGGGGAGGTTATCTTGTTCTCTGTGTCATTCTCCTGCTGTTTTTAGTAATAAATGGTTTTCCCCAAGTCAAGTCTGTTTTGCCCATAACAGTAACTTTAAGGATTTCTCCCTGTCCTTATCTCAAACCTCGAGCCTTTTTTTCCTTATATTATCTCTCCCTATTCTCTCAGAGGGTGGTGGGAGTGAGAGAAAGATTGTGTAGTCTGGTCCCGATCAGGGCTAAATTACAACAGTACGTAAAATGCAGTTTTTGTGTGACTTAAAAACCAATTTAGATCTCATTTTTATCTGCTTTCAATCCAAACAGCTCTCATCATGCATGGCTCGTACACTGAAATTTCATTCCTATATCAGGGCCTTATTGATTCTAACTGATTTTTAGACCCTTCACATGTGGTGTTGTCCTGTGCATATAAGACTGCAGACCACACATGAAGTCATGTTCAGTCCCTCAGTCATTAAACTGAACCCAAAATATCAGATTTAAAACTTTTTGAATTTACAGTTCTTAGTTCTATTATTTTTTATTCCATACCTAATTTCAACTCATTTTTAAAATAATTACATACAAGTTGCTGCAGAAAGTGAACAAGTAAATATTTATATGTAAGCTAGGTGTTGAAATATGAAATCAAACAAACCTGAGGCAATCAGGTACTGCTCATCTGTTGGTTGGTTGTTGGATTTTACTCAATTTAAAGTTTGCATAAATCATACTTCAGTGTCTGAGAAAATAATACTTCCATTTAAAAAAAATAAAGCATGAGACATGAAACATGGAACAAAAGGACATTCACTTTTCAAAAGAATCAGTAACTTGGGGGTTTTTGTATGGCTTAGAGTAAGCCTGGACTTTTTTTTGTTTTGCCTAAACGTGTTTTAATCTTGGCTTTGACAACAAACAGTTCAATATGTGTTCTCTTCTTCTGTCCCTCTACCAACAGAGAGGTATTGAGACAGATCAAGTGACCACAGACCAGGAAGAAAAGTCTTTATAATATTGACAATTACTTACTGAAGAAGTGGGTCCATTCTGATAGATATAAGAATGACCATTACTGAAAGGGAAAAGGGAAGGAAGAGGATCCTGCACATTTTAAGATGAAAGTTTGACAGCATGTTGACTATGGTCATTTTAATTCTTCAAAGTGCATATGGCTAGAGCCTGAGCCAAGGTTAAAAATTAAATTTTGATAGTGAAATGGAAAGGATGAATTAGAAATAGGAAAAATTTGTCTATTTGCATCAGTTATTTAAATAAGAGTAGAAAATCACAAAATAAAAATCACTAATCTCCAGCATAAGTCTTGTCTCAAATCTTTCCCTTTGAATAAGACTTTATTACTGCTGCTAGAGATGAATCAACCCTTCAAAGACCCCAGCTTGTCTGGATCAATGAGGTCGTTCTCGGCCTTTTAAGCAAGTCAGATCTTGGTGGAATGAAGATGTGGACAGGAGTAAAGGAACTTGGTCTTCATCACTCTGTTGTCAAGAGCACAGGCATGTCATTATAGTTATGAAAGCAAGACAGTGATTTGGCCTAAAGGACAGGGAGAGGCTAGAGAGGAAAAGGCCTAGAAGACTCCTTATTTCCCTGTTTTACATTAATACTGTCATTATCCCTTTTCCCCACTTTTATTAACAACCCTCTTTCTTCGTACACTTCCTTGGTCTCTCTCTGCTGCAGGTGCAAGCCTTCACACCATCACCCAACCACTGCACGTAATCTAGTCACCTTCTAACTTCATCTGTACTTCAGTTGTTGCCTCACATTTCTCCCAAGAAAGTAGCTCTATTCTCCAGCTCTCAAAGCCATTTAAAGGTACCATGGAGGAAGATTTCATGGAAGAAGAGTAGATTTTCAGAAATCCTATAAAAATCAGAAATCCTATGAAAAATAACTCATGAAGCCGCACAAAGCTTAAACTACAACTGAACCTTGATAGCTACAACACACAGTATTATACAGGTAGTAACAATAACTGGCAGTAATAGTGGCATACAAATATCTTAGGTAATTAATGTGATGAGCAAGAATTATAAAAAGTGCAAATAACATAAGAATATTCTATTACAGTATCTGTGCACATACAAATTTCCCTGAAACTTTTTTACATGTGAGAAGGGGAATATTTTGGTTTTCTTCCTTTCTATTCTTTCTTCCTTTGAGTATTTCTTTTTATTCTTCCTTCCTTTCCTTCTTTATTTCTAGAGACTTCTGAAACTAGCAAGATTTTATGACTGCACCTGAGCTTTGCACAGTACAATATCATAAATCATTTTCTGTGTTCTCTCCATCATGGATAGCAGGGGGTTTCATTGCATTTACAACTTGCTGCAGTGATTATTTTGGTGAAAGGAAAAAACAAAAGAGGAAAAATATTACATCTGTGACTACAGCAAGTCTAACAATGGATATCTCATCATTTATTTAATGCATTTTGCAATACCTTTCAAAATATAATCTTATATTTATTTGCAATTTTTCACTGAGATCTCAGTTGTTTGAGAACTGTTGGAGGGCTAACAATCACTTCGGTTTCTGGAGAAGTTGTGGAACAACTCAGCCCAGCAAAATAATTCCAGCCAAATATGTCTGACACCTGGGAGTGAAAAAGGAAGCAAGTATGATAGTGACAGAATTCACTGCAGGAAGCAACAATAACAGTGATTCTGGCTCAAGCCAGAGGTGTTTTATTGTAATTGCTGCTAGATGATCTAACATATACTCATAATGCAGCCTTGGGTAAAGCCTGGCTACCAGCTGGCTGTCTCTAACACCTGAATGCCAAAAACGTGCAATTTTAGAAGTGACATTGCTGATCTATTTGCGGAACACATCACCTGCGACTCGCAACATTGCTTGGGAGGGGGATGCATTAGAAAAAGAAGCTTCAGAACAGACATAAGGAGCTCCTCTTTCTGCTCACTGGCCTCTTTTCATCTTCTCTTCTTATGTTTCAGTAGGTATTTTTCCCACTTCTTCTAGGCTTTACACTATGGCAGTGGTGCTGAATGCTGATGAGGCTCTGCTTAATGCAACTTCAGGCAATGTGGTACTCCTGATAGCAGCCTAAGCTTTCTATAGTCAGAGAGTATTCACCACAGCTTTTAAAGAACCTCCAATTAGTGAGCACATAGACATAAAAGATAATGGAATAAAATACATAATAGGCACTTAAAAAGAGACCTGATGAGGGTAACAAGGCAAAAATACTAACACAGCATGATCATTCATATATTTGAGGCACATGTATGGTCTGAAAACTATATCTAAGGTTAATGTTTATCCTCCTTCACTTCAATTACAAAATTCATTTAAATATCTCTAATCTTACCATTCATCTCTCTAAACAGTTGTGCTTCATCTATCCCGTGTTTAGCTGGAATGTGTACAGTAAGTGTGTATATTTTAGATTGAAGAATTTGAATTGAATTACCTACTTATCTAGCAGTCCTGAAGAAAATTGTGTGTTCCAATCCTGTATAGCTCTAAAAACAATTATAGCATCATGCAGACCTTGACAAGCACAAGTGATATTTCAATTATAGATGGGCAGAGCCTGCTGAAATAAAAATCAAACCTGCTTGAAAAGTAATTTATTAAATATAGATCATATTGACAGGAACACCATTTTGGAAGTTTTTTCTTTCTTTTTTTCTTAAACATTTATAAATATTGATTACTGCAGACAGTATACTTTCAAAATACAGAATTGATACTTTACACTATAAATAATATGGAATCAAAATGCAGATCAGCTGCAAAATGTTTCAAATTAAAATGCTCCAAAGCTTCCAAATACTTTCATACTGGAATACAAATACAGAGCTAAATTTTGAAGCTCATATTCAGGCACTTTGAGAATGAAACATATCTCTTCATAAGTAAGGAGTTTTTTAGGGAGAGCCATTGTCAATCCAATAAAGAAATAAAGCTTAGCCTATATAAGATAAAGTCAACACGCATCAGAAAGTGACATACACTATATTCGGTACACAGCTTTCTAAACTATATTGAGAAATAAATAAATGCTAAAAATGTGGTTGTTCAAGTAATGTTTGCAAATAAACTGCAAACTTTCATCTCAGTTCAGATCCAGACTTTCCCAAACTCAAAATTGAAAAAAATCCTTCCTCAGTGGTGTGTATAGGTACCATTTTCAAGATGAATCATAATTTCAGATTTTTCACCTCCAGTGGACTCTGTGTAATTGTAGAACCACATGAAGACCCCCCAGATGATGCCATTACAGCAGGTGAATCTTCTTTTGATTGAATAGGTCAAAGCCATATACATCTTGCAGAGATTGCAATCAAGTTTCATCCCCATCTGTTTTAGTATGAAATAATGCAGACGAGGAATAATGCAGTGTTCAGAGTTCTGTGGCTCAGCTACACTTGTCCTCTCTGACAATCAGAACAGTGCTGGGATTCAGAAGAATTGTTAAAACTAATCTGGGCTTACAAAACTAATTTCAATTGGATTAAAGGAGGATTTAGAAATTAGATCTCAAGGGAAATTTATTTCTTCAGCCCTGACTGTGTGAAGACTTGTACATATGCTCATCTTTACTTGTGCAAATAAACCAGCTGTAGTCAACAGAATAATTCACAAAAATGGTATTTTAAACATGTGCACCACAGTTTTCACCACAGAAACCTCTGTAAAATAGTGCCAAACAATTCACTTGTTACATAGTTATTACTACAGGGAAAAAGACATTCTATTGAATTGAATAGATTATTTATAAAAAAAATAGATAATGGATAGCTGAGTATTCTGCCTGAATCTATTCCATGGAGTAAATCTCACCTGACTTGTTAATGTGGTGACAGCTATGAATCTCATTATTTTAAGTTCTGACTTCTGGACACAAGTTTTATTACAATGAGTGTCATGAGAAATGTTTTTTAAAAACCCCAAAAACCAGAGTACTAAAATCAGAAACCCCTACCTTTTGGCGAGCTTACAGCAGTCCTAACTGTTCTTGGTAGAGTTTCTGTCAATAGCTACTGTGGGTTTAGAGCACCTCTTTGTGGTATATTAGTGAGATATTACTTACAAAAAGGAAACATCATAGGAAAATGTATTTCTTGTACAATTGCAGATAGCAACCTAAAAAAAAAAAAAAAGAAAAAGAAAAGAAAAATTGCTAAAAAAATATTAGTGTTAATTGTCAAAGAAGTGATAAATGAGTAGTAATGTGCGGAAAAAAAGAGACAACTCTACCATCCTTCTTGTGTGCTTTTCCTGGAGTTTCTCTTGGCACTCTGTAGAGTGCATCCCAGCAGGTGAAAACTGATGTACAAGAGTTATTTAATATCTATTGTAAGTATAAAATAATTGCATTTTCATTTTAGAAATCATAATACTGATAAAGGATATTATTGGTTTAAGTATACTTACTATAACTGTCTCAAATGCTATGGCAAATTACGTCTCCTGTGATCCGGATGAAACATTATCTAAATATTATTACATTAAAATGATCCTAAATGCAACTAAATACACAAATATAGTAACATAAAAGTTACATTTATTTAAGTTAATCTCTGTCACTAAGTTCTTCACTGGCTAAATTGTTTGCACCCTCTTTACTCACAGAGAAAGGCAAAGGCAAGTAAGGATGATTCTGGGAAGAGGGGGTACATACCTTTTGTTCTCACAGGGATCATGACTTTTGCAGGGCTTCTCAGCTAACTCTGCAGGTCACCTTCAAGGTAGCATAATTCTAGGATTTAGAGGGAAGATGTTAAGGTAGAGATGGCTGTTTGGGGAATACCTCACAAAGTTATGTTCAGTCATGTTGTATAAAAGCAGCAGTTCTTTATGAGTCAGTGACACATATGAAAAGTATTCTGTTACAGAAATTAGCATGGTGCCATAGTTCAGCCCTGATCAGGACCAGACTACGCAGTGTCTCTCTCACTTCCCCTACCCTCTGAGAGAATAGGGGGAGATAATATAAGAAAAACAGCTCGAGGTTTGAGATAAGGACAGGGAGAAATTCTTAAAGTTACCGTTATGGGCAAAACAGACTCGACTTGGGGAAAACTATTCATTTATTACTAAAACTACCAGGAAAATGAGACAGGGAACAAGATAACCTGCCCCCACTCCTCCCTCTTCCTGAGCTTAACATTATCTCTACTACCTTCCCCCCGCCCCGAGCGGCACAGGGGGGAAGAGGGAATGGGGGTTGCAGTCAGTTCATCACGCGTTGTTTTACGCCGCTGCTTCATAGTTGGGGGAAGAACTCCTCGCATTCCTCCCCTGCTCCATTGTGGGGTCCCTCCCACGTGCCACAGTCCTTCATGAAACTGCTCTGGCGTGGGTCATCTCTTCCACGGGGTGCAGTCCCTCCAGAACAGCTGCCCCAGCGGGCCCTCCAGGGGCCACAGCCTCCTTCAGGCCTCCACCTGACCCTGCGTGTATCCTCCATGGGCTGCAAGTGGATCTCTGCTCCTCCGTGGACCTCCATGGGCTGCAGGGGGACAACCTGCTCCACCATGGTCGTCATCACAGGCTGCAGGGGAATTCTGGCCAGGAGCCGCATTACTCCTCCCCCTCCTTCTTCACTGACCTTGGCGTCTGCAGCTGTTCCTCTCACAAGAAAAATTCTTCACAACAGGCTGGCAGATGCCTCTCAGGATCTTTTTACGTCTCATTCACATCGCATCTCCTCTCCACTTCTTGCAGCCAGGCTGGGCCGAGTTGGGCTCAGTCGGCTGCCCGGCGGAAGGCCAGAGGGTGAGGCCTGCAAGGCCCACGAGGCCCGCGCCTCCCCCTCTTTGCCACTGCTCAGCTCCTTCACATCTTCTCTTCTCTTTTTTTTCTGTTTTCCCCTTCTTAAATATGTTTTCGCAGAGGTGTTATTAGGGAACATTCTGCTACCAATTGACTCGGCCTTGGCCAGCAGCAGGTCCGCCCTAGGCCCGGCCGAGTCCACTGAACAAAGGGGAGCGACTTCTAGCAGTTTCCTACAGAAGCTGCCACCTTAGGCCCCCCCTCACCAAACAAAACCAGAACACATGGGGATCAGATGGAGTTCAAGTGAGCTTGTATAACTGATATTTTAATAGTGTGGATTTTCAAGGGAGGAAATTCCTGAACCGAATCACTTTTAGATGTTTCTTTAAAATAAATTATAGATTGTCTTAGGAATATACAAATCTATTTTAAATTATTAGTGTTTAAATGTGGAAGCTAAACTAATTTAAGTAAGAGGAAGGAAAAAAAGGCTAGAGTTTATCCATAGTGTATAGTAAAACTATAGAATCAGTACCAAATATCTCCCTAGTACTGCATTTAGGGAATTGTCACTGGCTCTTTCTTTGACAAGACAAAATTTGGAAGGAGGATCAGCCTGTTTAGAGTTATGCAACCATTAAGTACAGGTTTTGCCATAAAAATAGTATCTAATATAGAAAACACTAAAAAAACATTTTTGGATGCAGGAATTCTCTGTCCTTACCCTGGTAGTACCCAGCGGGGACTTTCTTCATATATGCTAGAGAATAAATCAGTCCTCAGAAGTAAGACTTTCATGCATCATGAAACATTCCCACTGGAAATTCATGTACATTTTAATATAAATGAGCATTTATCATTTCTAAAGCTTAAAACTCCCGTAATTGTCCCCTAACCACCATTTATGTCTAATGCTTTTGTTAGTCTGTCAAGCCAGTCTTAAGAATTTTTTTGCTATTATTGCCACTCTTTCAAGGATTATAACATATGACAAATATGGAAAGATAAGAGATTTTGGTATTTACTCTAAAGCTTAAGCCAGCTTTCCTGCTCTTTGACGCATAAGCCTCTTTTTGAATTGTATCCAAATAGCCAGACATCTTTTGTGAAAAATGTCTTACTATGCAAAGGTCTGTGAGGTGACCGTGGAATTCAAAGGGTATTCTGTCTGCTGGGAACTTTTAGAAAGAAAAGGACTCTTTCTTCAGCTGAGTGTGGTTGTTTGAAACTGGTCTGTAAGCTGCTAATTTTACTGAAAGTCATTTTATTTAGAAGCAATGCTGCAGTCATGTTATATAATTTTAGCCTGACTAGCAAACTGCTGAAAGGTAGTTTGCTACAGTGAGAGATAAGACAATGGGCTAGATCCTGAACTTTCTGTCATACAGACCAGATCATTATCTTGTTTCCCTGCCAGTGTAGGTAATTTTAAGAAGCAGAAGAAATATGCAATTATCTCCACTATGCCAAGGACCACAGTTTACTGTGCTATATTAAATCCTCTAGCAGTGTAGGATATGGATGTTAAATACCATTGCTAGAGATATCTTTCCAATACTGGATGCAGTCTTTACTGCAGATGTATCTGAATGTTGCATAATAACATTCAATAACAGATTTCAGATCTGTTAGAAGGGGGAAAAAGTAATCATAACAAATTGGTTCACTGATTTGTTTCGGTTCTTTTTCCATTCAGGAATTATATGTGATTTGACTGCAATTTTCTAGAATTTATTGTTATCTGTGGAATAGGGTTTGTGAATTATTCTTGATCTGTAACTCATGAGCAATTAGTTGGAAGAATTATACATTTAAATTCCTTGCTTAAAGATGTGTCTGCTCCCTATGTAGGTGACTACAACTGCTGAAATTCAAGTAGGGCCAAGAGAATCCCAAACAGGCCCCAGACCAGTTGTACACCAAAACATACAGTAGAAGACATATCTTTGACTCTGAAGTGTTTATGTGTGCGTATAAGTGCGGTTTGAAAGTCTGTAAGCCTTTTGCAATACATACATAAAACTTACTGTTTCAAAATACTCTTGCTAGTAAAATGATTTCCAGAAAGAAAAAAAAAGAACAGAAAGAGATGCAAGTACATGCAAAAAAAATATATTTGTTCTGAAGAATAAAATTGCTATATCTTCTTAGCATTTTTCCAAGTTGACTTAGTCCAAAACATTCAGTATCTGCTGCCTGGTAAGACTAAAGCCAATAAGCTTGAGTTTTGCACTGTCAATAGAGGTCTTTTCAGATTGATTGATTGAACAAACCACACAACATGGAAAACCATATGAAATTGTCTATTCCATGTCTTCACTAGTGAATAACTGTTCTCTGGAGTACTTGTAATACTGGCCAATAATGGGGATACCACTAGCTTCATCTATGACATGCCAGAAAAAAAAAAAACCTGTATTCTTTTGGGAATGGTATATGTGAACCTGATCTGTTCAGCATTACTTTGACATCTTGGAAGGCAATACTAAGTCAATTGGGACTGTGTAATATTATGCTGACAATCTGTTCAGAAAAGGTGAGACATAACAGAAAGGAGAAATACAGGCACTCAGTGTGAACAAATTCAGGGCAACAATGTCCTACGCATTAATTTGGAGAAGTTCTCTGGCAGTCATCATCCAATCTAGACTACTTACATTCTTATGAGCAGTAATATAAAAGTCTAAGGAAAAGTAAAAGCATTAGCTCCCATAAAAGGGAGAAGTTTCAGTGAACTCTGCAACCTTGGATCAGGAACCAGGAGACTGTCTACACTCTGCCTGGGCTAAATAAGTCCTGAAAACAAGAGCAAAGCAACCATTCTCAAAACTGTGGCTGAATTCCCAATGCCATTGCAATGACTTTAGAATTGGATCTTCTTTTATCTGAGAATGTTAAGTTTTCAAGCTTTATTCATTGTTTTATATAGTGCCTTCAGCAGTCCATAGAATTGCAATTAATGTGAACAGATAGGCACAGAACCATTTAAATTTTTTTTAGAAAATACAACTGTATAGGATTCCAGCTCTAGGCAGATTCTGGAACCTTTACTCACTTCTGTTGAGTATGACCAGTCAATTTTTAAACCGACAAAAGAATCTTAATTTTTATGCTCCTTCATTTTCTTTACTATTTGTGCTATTGAGAATCACATTCCCATCTGAAATGCATGCTACATAGCTAACTTACCATCATTATGATGCTGCATTTATCTTTTGATTGTTCTAACATAGAGCAAATTATCCATATGACCTTTTCATTTATCTATTAAAACACTCTGCTAATTACAAATTCATTGTCAAGACTTATATGACAATATTGTTCAACGTAGAAAGCGAAAGATATTCATGGTTCTGTTGGTGAATTTGAATACTAAGAGTTGGTAGGAGCACAGTCATGAGGAATTGATTGGTACTTTGACTTTAAGAAGTGATTGGTGCCAACAACTACTAGAAAACTAACTTTGCTAATACTGGGGCAGTAGTTAGGAGGTTTTGTTTAGATTCTTATTTACTGGTAAGATAAATGCAGAAGGCAATCAGAATTGTTTCCATAATGAATTAATTTTGTCTCAGCTAGACACGGCTTGGAATTCAGGTTGTTCTCAAAACTGTTAGTCATGTTTACTCCCTGATAATTCTGGTTAGTTGTCAACCAAGAAAAGTTATCTTCTGTGCACGAAGGATGAAAAGGGTCAAAGGGAAGAATAGTAACACAACAATAACAAATCTCAGGTGGTCTCAGAAACCGTAACTATCTCTGTAAACAACGCCTCACACACAAAGAGGGGACTTGAATATAGGTTATTTTTGCAGCCTGGTTTTTCCAGACACTTGTTATGTATCTGATTAGTTGTACTGAGGCTGTTAATACAAACATGGCCTCAGAGGATGGAAAAGGATGATTGAGTCCCTGCATGCTAACAGGTTTCCATAAGCAAAGCTGTCATTAACTTTTTTATTATTCTGCAGAACTGCTGGCTATTCCTGGTGAGAGTCAGCACTCTCTTTGGCTCTCACTGTTCTGATTCATGACATTTCACAATGTAAGAAAGCTCATCTTTTTGGACGTTTTGTAGCTCCTATTGAGATCTGCACGGTTGGATAAAACAACAATTGCCTTTATAAGGGAAAGCTTAAAACAGTTGTGACCCATTTATACAACACAAAAACCAGATACACAATAGAATCATAGAATCATAGAATCATAGAATCATAGAATGATTAGGGTTGGAAGGGACCTTCAAAGGTCATCTAGTCCAACCCCCCTGCAAGGAGCAGGGACATCCCCCACTAGATCAGGTTGCTCAGAGCCCCATCCAACCTGGCCTTGAACGTTTCCAGGGATGGGGCATCCACCACCTCTCTGGGCAACCTGTTCCAGTGATC